>CAUYLG010072346.1:0-191619 GCA_963573385.1 Cacajao melanocephalus | reverse complement strand
AAAAAAAAAAAAAAGATAAGATTGGGGTTGGGGTTGGAAATGATATTAGGATTATAATTGCTATTAGGGTTTGAGTTGGAGCACTTTGGCTTGATTTTGGTATAAAGGGTGGGATTAGGGTTGAAATTGCAGTGGGATGCGGCTTGGATTTAGAGACAAGGAGAGGGTCAATAGGCTTGTGGCTGATTGTAGGTTTGCTGTTGGTATGAGCCTTGGTGTCAGAGTGAGGTTATATTAGGCTCAGAGTTAGACTTGGAAATGATTGGGAAATGGTGGGAAGCAAGTTTTCTCTTCATCTATTGGGGTGTGCACCTCCTGAGCAGATAGAAAACCCAAAGGGAGAATACTGGAGCCTTCTCAAAAGTTAGCTGACGTCTACCTATCACCTGTCTCATCCATTTTCCTCCACCTTCCCACCCTTACCTCCATCTCCCCTGACTTCCTTCTCTTGCTCTTAGGCAAAGCCAAGGTTCAAATGCTGTCTCCTTACTGATCGCAGCAGACGTGACTGCCTGAGGCCCATACCATGTGTATCCTTTTCTAGGCTGCAGAGTCCTCCAGGCTGGAAAGTGGAGCTGAAAACAAGGCATTCTGGGTAGCTCTCTATCAGCCAGGCCCTCATCCTAGCGGTGAGTGGAGACATGGAGTGCCCCCCCCCAACTCTTTCCTGGCCCTCGCCAGGGCCCTGACCTCTCTCCTCCTTTCTGCAGAGGCCCCAGCCCCTGCATGCCTCCTCTCACTTCCCAGGGTGACAACCTGACATCCGCCAGCACTCAGCGCTGGGGTCAGGCTTTGAAAGCTGTCATTGGGGAGACTGTGGCCCCTCTCCCCGTCACTCCCCTGCCCCAGTGTCCCTTCATGCAGAAACACGCATCAGGGCATGAAGCAGAGGACGTGGATGGCACTGTGATGCCTCTTAAATGCAGGCAATTAGTGGCTAAATAAAATATAGAACGAGCATCTCTGCTTGTTTCTGGCAGAGACTCGCTGAAGACTGCCAGAGTTAGAGACCCTGGGAATTGATGGGGGAACAGAAGAGAGTGGTCCCAGCCCCCTGGTGTGGAGTCTCTTGCTGGGATAAGGTTGTGGAGAAGAAAGGCTTGCAGATAAACCTCTTAACCTCACTGAGGGATGTCTTAGTCTGTTTGAGCTGCTATAACAAAAGATCATAAAACAGGTAGTTTAAAAACAATAGAAATTTATTTCTCAGTTCTGGAGGCTGGAAAGTCCAAGATCAAAGTGCCGACAGGTTCGGTGTCTGGTGAGGGCCCGCTTCTCCTAGGTGATGCCTTTTTGCTGTGTCTTCACATGGCAGAAGGAGTGCAGGAGCTCTCTGGGCTCTATTTTATTAGGATACTAATCCCGTTCATGAGGGTTCTGACTTCCTGACCTAATCACCTTCCAATGGCTCCACCTTGGAGGTTAGGATTTCAGTATATGAATTTGGAGGAGACAAACATTCAGTCCATTGCAGGGGAGCACAGGGATTCTTGAAGGAGAGTCCTACAGGATAGTGAGAAGCAGAGGATAATGGCTTTAGAACATGACAGGCCCAGGTTTGTACCCCGGCTCTGCCACTTACCAGCTGTGTGACTTGGGCAGGTTGCTTACCCTTTCCAAGCCTCAGTTACCTGGTCTGGAAAATGGGGTAATAGTTGCGCTAATTTCTTAGCAATGTTGTTAGATTTAAATGAAGTACTAAATGCTCTATATCCCTCAAAAAAGGACCTTCCAGAAGGGAGTAAGGCTAGGGCATGAAAGAGTTGGAGATATTGCTGAGAGGTCCTGGCACGGATGAGAACTCAGGCCATGGTAGCTGAGCAGACCCACTCCTGGGCCAGGGGCTCTTTCTGTACTGAAGCCCCCCCTCAGGTGTTCCAGGAAGAAACAGGTGATTAGACTCTGACCAGTAGAGCATGAAAGAAAAAGAACTTAGACCTAGTGATTCTGGTAATAAGTTCTCTACTCAGTCCTCCTCCCTGGTACCCTCTTACTAGAATGCCACGCACAGATAACCACCTTGGATGACTTAACGTCCTGGAGCCTCAGCTTCCTCTGGTGCCTTTAACAAAACATATCTCTGGACTCCAGAGAACCCCTAACAAACACACTAGCTGGTAGCACCGTCACAGACCTCGGGCACCTTGCTTCTTTGTTAACCCATTGGTCTCCCCATACTGCTCTCATGCTGAGCAGGGCCCTCTTCAGGGTGCTCTCAAGGGGATGTGGTGGGGGTCAGGAGGCAGCTCAGCAGACTGCAGGTCGGGAGACAGAAGAGGCCAGGAGCTGGGAGGCCAGTCACTTAGCTCTTGCTCCCATATGGTCCCCCATCCTGAGCTCCAGCTCAGCCCTTTTCTTTAAATAAAAGGAATGACGTCATCCTTGTGCTTAGCTGCTGAGCTCGAGGGAGGTGATCTGAGATATTGTGGAGGGAAAGCAAGAGGAGCTGGGGCTGGGGGTGGGGAAGCCATGGGACAGATGAAGGACAAATACCGAGTCCCCTCTGGAGATACCCTTGTGTGTGTGCATGTGTGTGTCTCCTGGGTCCACCCATGTATATGTGCTGGTAAATGGGGAAACTGCAGACTCACAAAATGTTAATGCTTAGATGGGACTTCATGGTCCTGCTAGAAAAAAAGGCTCACAGGTAACGTGGTGCAGTCAGATCCAGACAAGGTTTTTCATGTTTCTGAGTCTCAGTTTCTGCATCTGTAAGGAGGGGGTAACAACGATGCTGGCTTTGCACGCATTTCGTGTGAAAGGGTTGGAAGAGAGCATGGCTGTAAGTACCTGGTGCATAGTAGCTTCTCAAATAAACGGTGCTATCAGGCATATGACTGCGCAGCAGCAATGCTGGGCAGCAAAAGCACACTAGCTAGCATCAGGAGGCCTGCTCTGGGATCAGCCCAACCCTTCCTGGCAGGACTCCTGGGCCCAGGCTATGCCGGGTCAGGGAGTGCACGGTCCTCCCCAGTATCTTCAGTTCACCTGCCAGGAGCTCCCCTCTGAGTCCTGGGAGCTGCGTCTGCTCTCCTGCTCCAGGCACAGCCCTGGATCGTCCTGCAGAAGCCCTGGGTTCTGTTTTCCCCTGAGCTTCTCCAAGGCCCCTCTTCAGGGTCTGCTCAGGCTCCTTCCCATCTGAGCTGCCGATCCCTCTCAGGGCCGCTTTTCTTCTCCCTCCCCCAGGCTCATAAGTGCCTCCTCTTCCTTTTGTTCATCTCTGCTTCCTTTCCTCTGGATTCCCTCCCTGTGAGAGTTTGGTTCTTCCCTCAGTTCCTCTCCTTTTCTCTCTTCCTATTTCTGTCTCTCCTTGTCTGTTTCCAATCTCTGTCTTAATTCAGCCTCCATCCCTGCCTCTCTCTCCTTCCCTGTTTCCCTGTCACGCCTTGCTCTCTCCTGTCCCTGTCTCTGATAGGCGCTCTTTCACTGCCTCTGTCTGCCAGCCCTGTGTGTTTCGCCATCTCACACATATTCTACTCCCTAAAAGGTGAGTCCCAAGCCTTGAACAAAGGCCCGAGGGGGCAGGGCCGGGCTAGCTCTCCAATTGGGAAGGGCCCCTACCCCCACACCAGCCCTCTTCTTCACCCATGGAGGGTGCAGCCCTGGCTCTCTGTGCTTCCTGAGCACGGGTGTGTGTGGGCCGAGGGCAGAAGGCCCAGCTTGCCTGTCATCTGGAGAGACGTGTGTGCAAAATGTTAGTTCCATGGCTCTGATTCAGCTCCGGGGCGGCTGACGGAGGGTGGGGTGGGGGTGATGGGGACCCGGAAAAGGGAACTAGCTGGGCTGGAGTTGGAGCCCCGGGACTTTGGCAGAGGACTTGGGGCTGGCTGAAGAGGACCCTGGGTGGGATAATGGAGGGGTTGGGTTGGGGTCATAGCACCTTGGGATGCAATCAAATAGGATGAAAGTGAAGGAGGTTCAGTGAAAATGGCCCGGAGGGGAGAAGGGGGCATTGGGTGTGATGAAGGGGACACTGGCTGGAGTGATGGAACATTGCATGAGGGTTCAAGGGATGGTGAATGTGGATGAAGGGGATGGGTCAGAAGGAGTCATTAAAGGAGGTGGAGAAACTTGGATGTGGTGAAAGGCCACTGGGCGGGGCTCCTTGGACCTCCATCTACCTGCTCCTCGCCTGTCTCCCCGACTGCACCTAATGCCAGGCCTCTGCTCCCGGTACTCACTTTGCTGCTTCTAGCCCTCACCTCCCAGTCCTGAGGCTTCTCCATCTCTCTTTTCCTTGTGCAGTTTTGAGTCACTAGAGGCCCTCCCTATTTAGGACATTCCCCTTAGAGATCCCCTTATCACTGTGGTCTGACTCTGCAGATGGCTCTGTGTTTCAGGGTTGACCCTGCATAGAACTGTCCATCTCTCTGGTCCAGAAAGAATAGCCCAAGTTTCCCCTTGCCCTGGTCTGGCTGATCAGTAGTTCTCACCTGACGAGGAGCTGACGGTAGCTCCTGAACCTGGGTCTGTGAGCAGGATGCTCTGCTGGTAAGCATCAGAACAGGCATGGCGCCTCCAGCAGTCACCAAGGCAGGCTGATGACTTCACAGGGTATCCCAGTACGTGCCAGGGGCCAGTGTGTGTCCAGGCCACAGACGGCACATACAGTCACCCGGAGGTCAAAGTCACCTGCTGCCTCCCCTCCCTGGCACCCTGCAGCCCATGTCTGTATCCACAGGGTCCTGAAGAAGAACACTATGACCCTTTGGTTTGAGGGGGAGGAGAGCAATTTCAAATAAATATAACAATAATCATATAGGTAAAAGCTTTCACTCATTGATTGCTCACTCTGCTAGGCTGTGAGAAGGCTGGGCATTCTTAACTCAAAATCTCCCCAACCATCTGAATGAACATTGTTTTTATACCCATATCACACAGAAGAAAAAGGCTCATAGGTCGCCTTCATCACACCCCATGCCCCCTTCCCCGCTTCACAGAGAAGAAAACTGAGGCTCAAAGACGTCAAGTCCCCTGCCTGGATTCATAACAGCGCCCACCTGCCTCCACAGCTTGCACTTCTAACCCTGCAGGCCCTATGCAGTCCTATGCAGTGTCCTGGGGTGGGGCCTTGGGAGGTGTGAAGTGAGGCAGGGATGGGTCCCGAACATTCCAGGAAGACGCTTATTCCAGGATACAGCTTTGTGGGGGCTGGGTGCTGGGAGCTCCTCCCCGCAGGCCTGGGACCACCTCCAGGGCACAAGAAGCACTACCAGTCCTACAGGGCCCAAAGAGCCCTCTGCCTCCACAACACCCTCAGGAAGGCATTAATTGTTTGCACTTGTAGCCAACGGAGGGCAGGTGACCTAAATGTAGGCCATTTTTCTGGGCTGTAGGTAGAAACCTGGGGTGAGAGTTATGGGCTGTCCAGAGTCTATTCCTGCTTTATCAGCCCTGCCCTGCAAGCTGCGGGACCCCTGCCAGCCTGTGGAGGTGCACCAAGACCCTCCCCACGTGTCTTTGTGTGGGGGCGCTGGGCTGCTGTGTTCCTGAGGCACCGGTGGGTGCGTGACGATGGCAGCTCCCACCCGGCAGAGCCGTGAACAGAAGGGGCGAGCTGCCGGCAGCTTTAAATAGCTCCTCACTGTATCTCACTTGCTGAAGTCCCATCCCCCCCTCTAAGACTGGCTGTCCCAGGGAGGGGCTGTGAGCCCCAGAAATGAGGCCAAGACAGAGGGGCTCAGCCCCCAACTCAGAAACACCTGCCAAACAACACCTGCTCCACACTATGCCTGAGGCACAGCCCAGTTTTTTTCTTGGGAGCAGGCGGATCCGGGAAATCTCCTAGGGGTTGTGGGTTGTCAGGAGACAGGCTTTCCCCGGGCCTGCATCTTGGCTGGAGAGATGCAGCAGGCAGGTTTGTATTCAAGCTTTCCCCTAAAGAGGACACATTGGTCACCTCGCAAGGCCAGGTACGGCCCTAGCTGTTCTGACACTGAGAAGCAGCTCCCTTGACCCGCTGCCCCCAAGAGCAGTCAGTGGCAGCCCCCTCGGTCATCAGCTCACTTCCCCACCCTGGCCTGCATCTCTATGCACCGACCTTCCACGATCTGACCCTGCAAACTCATTTCCCGTCACTCTCCCCAAGCTACTGACCTCCCTCCAGCTCCTTCTTACTGTTTTTCCCCAGACGTGTCCAGCTCATTTCCACCTCAGGACCTTTGCACTTGCCATTTTCTCTGCCTGGAATGCTGTTCTGTGGCTTTCCCCAGTGTTGATGCAAGAGCCGTACTGTGACTTGTGTGGGTCCTAGGCACTTTTGCCTTTGTGGGTCCCTTCGTCCATGAAAATACACACAAATTATATTTTAGCACTGCATTGGTATAAGCATGGTTATGTTAAAGAAACTATTTTGGCCAGGCACGGTGGCTCATGCCTGTGATCCTAGCAGTTTGTGAGGCCGAGGCGGGCAGATTACCTGAGTTCGAAACCAGCCTGGGCAACGTGGCAAAACCCCGTCCTTACTGAAAATACAAAAAATTAGCCAGGCGTGGAAGTGTGTGCCTATAATTTCAGCTACTCAGGAGGCTGAGGCAGGAGAATCACTTGAACCTGGAGACAGTCAGCTGAGACTGCACCACTGCACTCCAGCCTGGGTGACAGAATGAGACTCTGTCTCAAAAAAAATAAAATAAAATAAAAAGAGAAAAAGAAACTATTTTAACATATAGTTTCTTTAACCTAAAAGCTTATTGTTTTCTTCCGATTTTAAAATAAATTAAAATATTTTGAGGGCCCCTTAAAGTATTGTGGGCACTGCGCTACTGTCCCTAATAGAGAAGTTGGCCCTGGTTGGAGCCTTCTCATAATTTAGGCCTCAGTTTAAATGTCACCTACTCCAAGGATCCCCAACCCCCAGGCCACAGACTGGGTACCGCTTGAGCTCTGCTTCCTGCCAGAGAACGCTTTAGATTCTCATAGGAGTGGAACCATGTTGTGACCTACACATGCGAGGGATGGAGGCTGCACACTCCTTATGAGAATCTAATGCCTGATGACCTGAGGTAGAGCAGTCTCATCCTGAAACCATCACCACCAACCCAGCCCGCACCCTGGGTCTGTGAAACAAATTGTCTTCCATGAAACTGGTCCCTGGTGCCAAAAAGTTTGGGGGCCACTCACCTATTCCAAAAGGCCTTCCTTGGAGCCCCCAATTAAAATGTCTCCTGGCTGGGCATTTTTTTTTTTTTTAATAGAGACAGGGTTTCACTATGTTGCCCAGGCTGGTCTCAAACTCCTGAGCTCAGGCAATCCGCCCGCCTCAGCCTCAAAATATTTTTTTAAAATAGCTGGGCATGGTGGCTTGCACCTGAAGTCCCAGCTACAGGCTGAGGCGGGAGGATCACTTGAACCCATGAGTCTGAGGCTGTAGTAAGCTACGATTCCCACCTCTGCACTCCAGCCCTAGTCTGGGCAACAAAGTGAGACTCTGTATCAAAGATAAAATAATATCTCCCATATCCACTTGCTGGCCCATTCTCCCAATTTAGTTCCTTCCGAGAATTTACACCATCTGACAGTACCTTGTTTATCTGTTTGTTTGTTCTCGGTCTCCTGTAACTAGAATGTAAGCTGTATGAGGGCAAGGACTTTGTCTTTCCACTGCTGAATGACCTCTGCCTCCAGCAACAAGGTCTGTAAAGTTGGTGAAAGAACAGCCTGAACTGCTTGACCAGAACACAGAGTCCCTCCTCTCAGCCACCCTAACATCTGTGCTTTTCCTTATTGGGCCCCCTCAGACTTTACTAGGGTGGAAGGAAGAAGGGAATTCATGCATAGGCGTCACACACAATCCACTTGTCCTCTCAGAACCTCAGTTTCTTCATCTAGAAAATGGGAATCATGCTTATCCATTCTGAGAATGCAACAAGATAGCATGTACAGAGCAAAAGATCAGCCCACAGAGAGGGCACAGTACATCCAAGTCTCTTTCCCCCTTCTCACTGTCTACCTTAGAGCTTGTTCTTGGCTAAGGCAAAGGAGTCTCAAGGCCTTGAGGCCTAAATATCTCTAAACACAGTAGGTGCTCAATAAACACTTGCTGGTTGCTGGTTGACCACGTCCCCCCTTCCCCTTCCAGCAAAATCTTAAACAGAAGCCCAGTGGAAATTCATATCATTACCTCTTGCTCTCTTTCTACAAATATTTTCAGAGCCCCTACTATGTAATAGGCACCATGCTGGGCTCTATGGAATCAATAATAGATGGAAAGAATATATGGTCTCTGTCTTTCCTAGAGCAGGGTCCCATAGTCTGGTCTAGACAGACATTAATCAAATAACCACTTCCATGTAACTATAATTGTGCTAAACACGTCACAGCAGGGGCTCACTGGGTTGTGAGAACACATGATGGAAGAATTCGACCAGAGCAGAAAGGCTAGGCACAGTGTCCCTGAAGAAACAATGACTGATCTGAGATCTCTAAACAAATTGGAGTTTATTAGGCAAGGAGCCTAAGTGGGCAGTAGGAGCATTCCAGGCAGTGGGAACAGTATGTGCAAATGCCCTGAGGCCAAAGCTACACTTGACAATGAGATGGACTGGGGGGAGACATAGTGGCCATGGGATGTGAGATGGGCTGGAACAGTGGGCAGTGGCTGCACTGGGTAGGACTTTGGAAGCCACGCTATGTCATGTTCTTTTTGTCTGCAGGATCCTTAAAGGATTTTAAGTCATAGGATAAGGTTTGCATTTTGAAAAAATTACTCTGGCTGCCTACAAAATAAAGATTTATCATGTAATTATAGATTTATAACACTAAGATCCCACAGTCCTACTGGAAGAGGGATGGCAAATATATGTCAGACTTGTCACAATGCCCTATTCTCATGCCCAGAGCAGACAGCACTAATCGATTACGGCAGAGTTTCTCAAAGTGCGGTCCTTAGACCAGCAGCATCAACATCACCTGAGGATTTCTCAGGAATGCGAATCATCAGACCTCACACCAGACCCCTCGAATGGGAAACTCTGGGTGTGAAAGCCAGCAATCTGTGGCTTAACAAGTCCTCCAAGTGATTCTGTTGCATCCTGGAGTTTGAGAAGCGCTGGAATATCGTATAACACTTTCCTATGAAGCCCCATGCAGCATCAAAAACCTCAACACAGCACTCTAGGCCATCACTGCTCATGGAGGCTACTTACACACAGTGCTGGCCTGGGGCTCCTTGGAGGGGGCTGCACAGACCTAGGTCTGGCATTTGAGAAGCTAAGATCCTGAGAGAGACCTAAATATGAGCAAACATCCAATTGTGCCAGGAAAGAGAACACTGGACCGAGTCTGGAGATCTGGCCTCAAGCCCCTGCTCAGCCCCCGCTCGGTGGCAGCACAACCTTAGGAGCCTCTTCTCCCTCCCAGGTCTCAGTTTCCCCATCTGTGCATTGAAGAAAATTTATCTGAGCAGCAGCCCATTCTCCTGCGCCTCCAAGCCAGGGTAAAGCAGATGGACGTGCAGTCCCCGGGGAAAACCCCTATAAATCTGCCTTCCCACAGGGACCGGGAGTGGAGCAGGGAATGTAGCAGTAGCAGGGATGTTGCCCAGAGCTTGCAGGAGGCACACATGACTCAGCCCTGCAAGGAGGCATCCATCACCCTGGGCAGCCAGAGAGGCGGGAGAACCATGGGAGGGACAGTGTGGGAGTGAGGGAGTGAGGGAAGAAGGAAGCAGGGCTCTTAGCCTTGTTTGCTCTACCACTTTCCCAGACCCGGGACCCATTAACAGTTAGGAAGACTCTAAACCCAGAGACAGGGGAAACCTGAGATAAAGTAGGATGACGGGCAGGGAGTTAAATTCTATGAAACCATGCAGGATGCAAAAAATGTCGCCCTGAACTACCTACAAATCCTGAGACTACTCACAAAAATGCCTCCCCCACATCCACACTCATCTGGCTTCTTCCAGCTCACATGTCTCAGCGCAAATGTCGCTTTACCAGAAAGGCCTTCTCTGATGAGCCCCATCTACCCCCCACCTGCCCATCACCTTTTCATTGTCCTCATAGCTCAGATCACTCTTTGGAATCCCCCATTGATTTGCTTCCTGGCCTATGGTCAACTCCAGCATCCTCCTGGGATGGAAGCTCCCTGAGGGCAGGGACCTCCCTGTCTTATTCTATCACCTGCCCTAGAAAGGCATTCAGCACAGATTGGGTGCTCCACAGAGCTCCCACTTACCATGTGCCGAGAAACATTTGAGATGATTTGCATACATTATTTTATCATGTCCCAACAATCTTGGAAATAGAAGATATAATCATTAATCATTTTTCAGATGGAAACACTGAAGACAGAAAGATAAGTAACTTGCTAAAGGTCACACAACCAGGAAGTGGTAGTGTCCCTGTTTGGGCCTAAATCTGTCTGACCCCAAAGCCCAGAACATTTGGAATGTAGGAGCAAAGGGGCTCCCTTACCAAGGAGCGAGAGGGCAGTGTTGTTTTTTGTTTTTTTGAGACAGAGTCTCGCTCTGTCACCAGGCTAGAGTGCAATGGCACAATCTCAGCTCACCACAACCTCTGCCTTCCGGGTTCAAGCAATTCTCCTGCTTCAGCCTCCTGAGTAGCTGGGATTACAGGCGCGCCACCCAGCTAATATTTGTATTTTTAGTAGAGACGGGGGTTTCACAATGTTGGTCAGGATGATCTTGAACTCCTGACCTCGTGATCTGTCCACCTCGGCCTCCCAAAGTGCTGAGATTACAGGCATGAGCCACCCCGCCCAGCAAGGGGGCAGTGTTGACCCAAACCTCGCAAGTAACTGCTAAGACAGCATCAGCCCAGAGCCAGGAGGTCCCTTCTAAAGCTGTTGTTACTTAATTTAGGATTTCTAAAGGGAAGTCCTGCTTTACACAGCTGCTGTCCAACTTCTGGAATTTGTTACCCCCAAGGGGTCTCCATAAGCTGAAAATAGAATGGAGTTCAGAAAGGGTTGCACAAAATTAATGGATGACAGGTCCCCAGTGGTAATTAAAGGAAGCAAGAAATGCTGGGGGTTTGGGCCTAGACGTTTGAGGTCAGCATCATGCTGGGGACTGCCATGGTCTCCCCCAAATGGGTCCCCGGGTGCCCCGGCAGAGTGAGCCAAGCCGCAGGCTGGGAAGCAGGGGGGAGGTGAATGATGTCAACATCCCCGCCCACTCCCTGGCAGGATTTGACCGCCTGGCCGCTTCCTCCTCCCATCCCCAGGCCCAGCTGGGCTGTCAGGGGTTGCATCTTGGCTTGCTGACTCACTCACCTGCCCAAGATGGCCAATTTGCACATGTTCTCAGTATTTTCTTTGCTCTTTTTTTTTTTAAATAAAATGCTATTTTTGCAGAGTTTTCATTACTTCCTAATTATTCATACTTCTTTCGCTTATTTGTCTTGTTAAATACAAAACTCAATAAGCAGCTCACTTTTCTCAGCTGTTTCAAATTCATTGTGAATTTCAAGCCCATGCCCGTTCCCTCAGGTTTACCTAGGGTGGGAGAGGCCCTCATGACCCCTCCTCCCTGGGCATGGAGCCCCCACTCCCTGGTGACTTCCCTCCAGCCAGCTCCCCTATAGACCCCACTGGGATCACACTGCATTATTCGGCTGTCCTGGCCTCCTCACCTCTCCTTATCTTCCCCTCTCCATCCAGAGCTTCTCCCTCTGTGCTCTCTTCCTCCTCCCCTCCCCTGTCCCTCCCTCCCTTCCTTCTTTCTATCCGTCTGTCCACCCTCCTGTGGCCTCCCTCTCCACTTAACCAATTTCTTTGTCCTCCTCCTCCATCTGCCCGCCCTTCCTTCCCCAGACTCCTTTCTTCCCCATCCTTTACCCTCCCCTCCCCCACACAGCACCTTCACACCCTGGAGCTACCCTCAGAGCCTCAAGATCTCTCTCACCCCACATACCTCCCCCTCCTGAAATGTCACCCACAGGCCCCAGTGATGCTGCACTGCTAGCTGCTCCAGCAGGTGGGTGCTGCGGTTCCCTCCACTGATAATTCATTCCCCCCAGCCCTGCATAATCCTCCTTAAATTAATTAATCCCTGAAAACTCACTTCAAGCCTAACAGCAGCCAGGAGGAGTGAGACGGGTCCCTAGGACTATAAGTGCCTAGAGTACGGGGGCCCAGGATGTGGTCCCTCTTTCAGCCACGCTGTAGTGTCAGGGATGAGACCAGTAGCTCCCTGCAGATCTGCTGACAGGCCAACTTTATGGAAGCCTTGGCAGGGACATCAGCCCCCTCTTATCTCAGCTAGGGGAGTTTTGTGGCCACCAACGGGTAAGTGGCTTTGATGGGGGAGTTGATAGCTGAACCTGAGCCCCTCCTTCCAAGTAGCAGGCAGCCCTGAGGCCTCTGGTGGGGGCCTGATTTCTGCCTGGGCCTTTGCTGCTGCAGTTTCCTGGCTGGGACGGAGCTCCAAATACTCAGACACCCGCATGTGTGTCCACGTGGCATGTTCACATGGCACATGCATCCACCTCACACATCTCTACACACTGTATACATCAGAAAAGGGCTTCTCAAATTTGGGTGCGCCAGAATCACCAGAAAGCCTATTTGAGTGCAAAGCCCAACTTCTGGGGTTTCTGATTCAGTAGGTCTGGGGAGCAGCCTGAAAATGTGCATTTCAACCACATGCCCAAGTGCTGCTGATGCTGCTGGCCCAAATACCACACTCTGAGAACCACTGCTCTGGAGTTGCCCACGTGTGCACAGCAGAAGACTATGTGTCCATGCACAGAAGGTTTTGCAAAACAATGAGTGAAGCTACTAGGAAGAACTGAAGCTGTGAGCTCAGTTTGGGGATTACTCAGCCTAAGAACACAGACTCCCAATATCATTTTCTCTCTCTGTCTCTGATTCTTGCTACTTCTCCACGGTCTCTGCATTTCTGTGTATCTTTCTCAGTCTCCCCCGACTCCCTGCAGCCTCCAGGTAGCCTCCCAGCTCCTTTGCACACATGAGCTCATCCATCTCCATCACCCAGCAAGTGAGTGGCAGGCAGGTGAGAGAGGAAGAATATAGAAGAACAGGCTCAGCTCCCCGCTAACAGGGAGCTCGCTCACCATGAGAACACAGCCAATTATTCCCCCTGTTCTGGGGGATAATCATTAATGCCACAGGAAATTCTAAACAAGCGATTAAATCATTACTGGGGAAGACACAGCGGGCCTGTGCCACCATTAAGCCTCCCTTGTACTGTTGGTTTTGAGAGAGCTTACCTAGGAGGTGGGGAGAAAGGGGCAGATGGGCATCATTACAGCCCTCGGCATCACCAGCAGCCAGTCTGGCAGGGGCCAGCCCCAGAACCACCTTCCCCTCTCTGAGCTGCACACCCAGCAACTGTCCCAGAGGCCTTCCTATCCACCCCCGACCACCGTGATGAAGACTCTGTTCCTGCAGCCCTTCATGATCTCATGCCTCCTGATGAATCCATTCATTCAGTTGACAAATATTTACTGAACACCTACTATGTGCCAGGCCATAGTCTAGGGACTGGGGATACGATGGAGAACAAGACAGATGAGGGCCCTGTCTTTGTGGAGCTCAGTCAAGTGGGGAAGGCAGATCATAAAAAAATTAAATAAGAAAATAATTACAGGCTGGGTGCAGTGGCTCATGCCTGTAATCTCAGCACTCTGGGAGGCCGAGGTGGGTGGATCACTTGAGGTCAGGAGTTCAAGACCAGCCTGGCCATCATGGTGAAACCCCATCTTGAAAAAAAATAAAATAAAATAAAAAAGAAAAGAATTACAAAGGTGGCAAGCACTCAGGAGGAAACAGGAGACTCAGTGTTCTGAATGGAGTGTATACTTGGAGGATCTTGGAGTCCCCTACACTCTAACAAACAGCCTGGCAGTCTATTCCCATCTCTTGGGCCTGCAGATCATGTTTTATATGAACATCTGCAATGTCTGAGCATCCCTCTTCTTATCCTGATTCCCCAGTATGCTATCTTTGGAAAGATAACAAATATCTATCTATAACAGCCACCGCTTTTTAGCACTTACTATGTGCCAGGCATTGCACAAAGCAATTTATGGTCACTACATCATTTCATCTGCAGAACAATAATAACATTATGAGGTGGGTGTTTTTTAATCCCCATTTTACCGATGAGGAAATGGAGACCTGGAACATTTGAGCCACTTGTCCAGGTCACATAACAGGCAAGTGAGAGCTGAACTGATGTCTGAGTCCTGAGTTGAGGCATTTCACCCTTACCTTGTCCTAACTCCCAAGAGAAACATGGCAGGGCTGTGTGGGCTTCTCAAGATCTATTTCAGGGCTAAGAGGTACAGCCTGGATCCCTGTAGAGACGGGGCTGCATTAGCACTGCCCAGCCAGGGCTGGTTACTGGCACTAAAATATAGTAAGTCCAAGTCTCCAAAATGCAGCCCAGAGAGGAAAGTGGCTTGAGATGGCCAGATGCAGGGTCTCACTCACTTGGGGAACCTAGGCTAGTCCCCTTTGGCTTCCCCAGCCTGTGGGTCTCTGTAAAACCCAGAGAGACCATCAGCCCTACTTCCCGGCTGCCCCCCAGGACCCTGCAGCCTCCAGAGGGCCCCTCCAAGTGTCCCGCATGCCCTCCACCTCCTGCCCCTGCGGCCAGGCCACACTCCCTAGGGCCAGTGGGGCAGCCTGAGGCAGACAAGACTGGAGCCTGGGTCTGCGGTGACTAATCGGCTGGTGCTTGGGAGGCCGTGGTGAATTATTCACACAGATTCTGTGAATTATTCACGTTGTTATTATTTATTTTTCAGATGTGCCTGCGGCAGAGCCTCCAGGCCCATGTTCAAAGGATGACATAACTCCTGACTCCTGATCACCTTTGTCTGTGGAGAAGGAGTCGGGCCTCTCTCCAGCCTCACCTGGGAGTCCCAGGGAGCAGGCTGAGGGCAGGGGGCTGCTGCCTTGGGGCGGGCTCCTGCGGAGCACCAATCCTAACGCCAATTAAGAAGTCATAGTCACCAGTTACCGAGTCTTCACTGTGCCCCAGCTCTGTGCTCCCCATAGACAGGCTCGAGTGAATGTCGCCGCTACCCTGTGAACAATACTGCCAACCCCATTTTACAGATGCTGGGACTGAGGCTCAGAGAGGCCGTGGCCCTTGTTCAGGGCCACCAGTTAGTAACTGGGACTCAGGCCCAGGTCGGTGGACTCTAAAGCCAGCAGCAGCCACATTGCATGTGTCAGCCAACATTGTGCCTGACAAGGTCCTATGGAATCCCTTTGCTGCCCCAGCTTATCCACAGCCCCTGCAAATCATGCTGAGGGCAGGCCACGCCCAGTGCCGCCAAGGCTCTTAGAGGAGCTGGCTCCCCATCTCCATGGCGACAGGATTCTCAGCAGCCAGAATGGAGCTAGATCTGCCTCTGAGGAGTGGAGGTGGCCTTTGCCCGTGGAGCCCCCCAGGTGTCTCAGGCTCTGAGCGTGTGATTCAGGACTACCCTAGGCACCCCACAGCTTCACAGAGCTCCCCTGCCTCTCCCGAGACACGCACAGAGCCCCCCTCCTCCCTCACAGAGCTCTGATGGAAGAAGCCATCCCGGGGTCTGTTCTGTGCTCCTTCCCATAGCTCGCCTGCTGTCTAACCTCCATCCACCTAGCTGCAGCTTCAGTCCTCTCCTCTTGGAATCTTCCTTCCTCTGCCCCCATAGCTGCCATCTGGAGGAGATGAGATGGACATGTGGGCTCAGCCCTAGGAAGGCCCTGAGGGCCCCTTATCAAGGTGACCACAGTCTCTCACAGAGACACCTTCCTGTCCTGGGAGGGTGCCTTTGTTTTCCTGCCACCACATTCATTCATTCATTCAATAAATGCCTACATGCCAGGCATTGTTCCAAGGGCTAGGGAAGTGGACAGCAGCAGCAGGGCTACCTTGTTAGGGTCCTTCTCAACCCAGAGTGGCCTGGGCCACCTCCCAGGACCTGTCTATCCTAGCATAAGCAAAATCACAGGCAAACTGGATTTGAGCCTGACTCTTCCAGTCCCTGACTCTGGGTGACCTTGAGCTAGCAGCTCCTCTTCTCTGCCTTTCCCCTTTTAAAAATAAGGGAGTGAGACCAGAATCTGCCTTCTAAGGCCTAGCTAGCCCTGCTTTCCTCAGGTGTCAGTAACTCATAACTGGAACAACATAATCATTTCCATCCTACAGCTGTGAAAGTCAGAGCATTGCACGTGCTTCATCTCAGGTGGACTTAATAACTGTCCCTCTCTTCCCGGCTCTGTGCATTTTAAAGAGGAGTCTGGGGACGTCTCTGCTGCTAATGGTGGATTTCAGTTGCCAGAGAGCAAAGAAAACAAACATTTGCAGAATGCTTGTGTTTTCCTTGTAAATGTTCTTTATTAATCTTTGCAGAGGTAGAGCCCATTATCCCCGTTTTACAGACAAGAAAACTCGGATTCAGGCCACACAGCAAGTAACAGGGCTGGGATTTGAACCCAGGCCCATGACGACACGTGCTCTTGCTGCTGTACCCAGCTAACTGAGCTGAGCCCTGGGGATGGAGTGTGGCTTCCTCTTCCAAAGCCTGTGTTGGAGCTGGAGGGAGGGCAGCCAGGTCAGCATCTCTTCCAGGGAGTTGGGTACCACTGATTTGATTTCCACCTTCTCCACCAACCAACGAGGGGTCACCTTGGGCCCAGCTTGCTGAGATCCAGGACCTAGGAAGTCCAGGTTTATATTTACCCCAAAGCAGCCACCTCGGCAGGCTTGGGACTGGATTTCCTCCTTATCTCAAAGCGCCTAGACTAATTCTTTGGGTGGGGAGAGACCTTGGAATCTGGAACACAGTGGCGGGGCCGTCTCCTGCCCTTGCTGCACCCACGCTCCTGCAAGGTCCAGCCAATGCCCTTGCAGGCTGGACTCCAGCCTGGGCCTTTCCCCGGTGGTCCTAGGGCAGAGTTCTCCAAGTGGAGTCCTTGGATCACCAGCATCTGAATGGGGAGGCGCGGAGAGGGGCTGCTAATATAGCCAGGTCCAATTTGCATATTCCTCTAGACCTCCAGAATTGGGCATGGGGGGTGTCCTGCTCAATACAGCTTCCCCCATTCTGAGCTTCTCCCAGGCTCAGAAACTGCTGAGCTAACTGCAGAGCCCAGGCTCTGGGACAGTCCTGAGTTTGAGTCCTAGGGCTGCCACTGACTAGTTAGGCAGCCTCTGACCAGGCGTTCACCTCTCTGACCTCAGTTTCCTTATCTAAAATATGGACCTCCTCACAGGGTTGACATGAAGATCACACTGGACCATGTAGATAAAGTACTAGATAAAGACACTATAGTTAAAGGCCAGTTTAAATTCCATCATCCCTCCCCACTCACCTCATTCCATTTCCTTCCAAGCTGATGACCTGGGCTTGGGCAGCAGTTCTGGGAATACTGAACTTGTCCAACAGGTTCTTGGCTTCTCAGAGATGCGGCAGGCAGCTATCTGGTTAATCTCTAAACAAAACTTGCCCTCCAACCACAGTCATGTGGACCTGTTGGTCTCCGTCAAGGCTCCAGCTGAAAGCCAGCTCTCCAGACCTCTGTCCTGGACAGACTGGAGTGGTATGGCTGCCCCTGCGGGATCCCCTGAGGTCAGACCCAGGAGTCAGAGAGGGCTGCCTTGTGATCTCAAGGACAGAAGATCTTGGGCCAGGCTTGTGATCTGAGACCTGAGAAGTGGCCTGGCTCTATCTGGGGCAGTTATCCTTTAGGGAGAACCTGAGTCCCAGGCAGCTTACATGCCCTGTCACACTTGCTCTCACCCCTGGCTGGGGTAAACACTTTATTTGTTCTGTCTACTGATGACAAACCCGAGGCTCAGTCTTCTACATAAAGTCATGGATCTGGTAAGTGGAAAAGCTGGGATTTGAACCCAGGTCTGCATGATTCGAAGGCTCCTGTTAGTGCCCAGTATGTGATACCACTTCTCTAAAGCAGCACCATCGTCATGATCATTGACTGAGCACTTGGTGAAGGCCAGGTTCTGAGCTAAGCGCTCTATGCTTTTTTCTCATATAACCTCCACAATCACTCTCTAAGATAGATACTATTATTATGGTTCCCATCTTACAGGGAGGGAAATCTCCAGGCAGAAAGGCTAAGGACCTAAACTGACTTAGTTTGTCTCTTTCACTATTATATCCGGGGTGTAGGGAAAGTAACTTTCCTAATTATTAACCTTCCATGATGGTGCTTTACCTCCAAGTACCCCTCTGCTTCACCCATGTCTGCAGCTGTTCCTTTTTTTTGGAGGTCTCCTTACCCCACTCATGCTCCCATTCGGGCGCCTCTGACCCTGAGTGCAGGACTACAGATATAGGCCCCACTCCCACCTCCAAACAACGAACTGCCCTTCCCCCTGCCTCCAGGTCCCCTGGGAATCTGCCCCTAATTGCCTCTCAGCCTGGGAGGCTATTAGCCTGTGATTGCGTCCCCACTGCCTGCCTTGCCCCTTGGGTCTTCACCATCAGCTTCCACAGGGGTTTGAGATGACGTCAACCCCCAATCCCAGGGCCTGGCCAGCTCTGCTCCCCAACACCCCCACCATCCAGTCCTAGGTAGGCTCCTCCAGGCAGCTGGGTCTCTTCACTGTGGGCCAACCAAGAACATGGGCTGAGGAGGGTGCCCAGCCATGAAGCACAGCACATGCATGTCTGCACACACGTCACAGGCTCTGCTGCTGCGGGATCCTCACACTGAACCTCTCCCCACTGCAACCGCTGTACACTTCCTGCCAACTGCTTTCCCTTCCTTCCCTCCACCATAGGAGGACAAGAGTCTGGGAGTGAGGACTTTTCCTGGGTTCTTTTCCTGGTTCAGATACTCCCTCTGTATGACCTTGGGCAATCCCTTCCACTGTCTGGGCCTCAAAAATAGAGGATTCTTCCAGGTGTGGGGGCACGTGCCTGTAGTCACAGCTATTTGGGAGGCAGAGGTAGGAGGATCGCTTGAGTCTAGGAATTCAAGGCAAGCCTGGGCAACATAGTGAGACTCTGTCTCTTAAAAAAAAGTCAGGGTTGGGGGGGAATGGGATTCGTTTCAGTTTTCTCTGTGCTTCTACTAGCAGAAAAGAAAGATTACCATTTGGTAATTCCTGGGGTTTCCTTCCACCAGTATCTAATGAGTGCTAGACAGCGTGCCAGGCATCGAGGATTCTAGCAAGGCAAGTTCCTGCCCTCACGGTTACAGCACAGCCATCAGGGCTAGGACGGAGGAAGCACGGACAATGGTGGTAGGGGGTGGGGAGGCCAGCAGGGGCCCTGGAGTCCCTACCCAAAGGAGAAACGTTATCTAGCTTGGAAGTATAGTCTGAGAAAGCTTCCTAGTTTCTGAGACCTAAAGGATGAGGAAGAATCAGCCATATAAACAAGGATAAGGTGTGCAGCTGGACATGGAGAAGGTTCCAAGCACAGGGAACAGCATTGGGAAGAAGCCTGGAGGCTTTAGTATCAAGAGCAGAGGCTAGAGGGTGGACAGAGGCTGGCTTGAGAGCTTGGACTTTATTCTGAGAGCATTGAAGAACTACAGAAAGATTTTAGGTAGGAGGGTGATGGGGCTACCGTTTGGAAGGAGAATTGGAGGCCAGAGGGGAGAGGCAGAGAGACCTTCAGGGAGGCTGCCCACCATCTGTCTTACCTCCCCCAAGTGTGGGAACAGCCCTCCTGTCTGTCTGTGTTAGAAGGGAGGCCAGGCTTTGCTTCCTCTCCTTTCCTTCTACACCCCCACACTTCCCTCTCTTAAAGCTTACACACACACACACACACACACACACACACACACACTGTCATACATGTGCATGCACACACACATGACCTGCTGCAGATCCTCCAGAGGGGAAAGGGCATAGGTGGCTTTTGGGAGGCAACACAGAGCCATCTGCCCCAGGGGAGCTACAAGAGAAGAGGTCTGGAGGTTTGATAGCCAACTGAAGCTCCACTAGGGACAGCACTCTTCCTGTCACTTGGCACAGCGCCACCTCTCCCTTCTACCCTCTCCCCTCAGGGGTTAATCCCATCCTGAGCCACGGAAACTGGAGCTGGGAGTATCATCACCTTGTCACCACCAGAGAGCCTCCAAGATCCTCCTTGCCCTCCTTCTCTTCTCTCTCCTACCTCTTCCACCACCTCCTTTTTCTCCTAGGTTCTCTCTGAGTCCCTGCCTCCTTTCTGCCAGGGCTTATCGGAGCCTGAAACATACTCTGTGTATGCATCTGTGTATGGATGTACGGGCTGGGGGAGTGGTGTGTGTGCAAGAGGCACAAGGAGGTGCCCATCAGCCACCATCGGGAGTGTGCCATGGGGCTGTGCAAGGCTGAAAGGGATTTCAGGAGGATTCAGAGATTAGAGAATTAAACATCCTGCCATAGCCTCCCTCAAGCCTGGAATCCTTGTGGCTCCAGTTGCATAGACAGCTCAGCTGGGCCAAGCTGGAGTTGCAGGAGATTCCTGGGCTGCTCCTCTTCACCCGGCCTCCAACTCCTCAAGGCTCCCTCAAGCCCCTTCTCAGACAGGGAACACAAGATGCCTCCATGCCAGAACCCTGATGTGCAGGGACCCAAGCTCCCCTCAACCCCTGTGCCTCTTCCAAGCACCCTCCAGGGTTGGAGTGCTCCAGCCAGACTCCTCAGCCACCCATCATCAGAATACCAACCCTGGCCACAGTCACTTCTGGAAGGCACATGTCCATTTTTCTCCATCTCCGCAGCCCAACTTCCTCACTCTCCACCCTCACCCCTCTCCCTTCTGGTCCCCACACTGCAATCAGGCAGACATTTCTATGAGAACACTCAGGTCACCATTCTCCTCAGTGTCCTGCAGTGGCTCCATACACCCCTCAGGATGAAAGCCAAACTCCTCCGCTCTGGCCTTAGCTCCTGACTGCCATCCCCATTGCACAGGGTCCTCGGGTCCCTGCCTGCTCTCCCCTCCAGGCCTGGGCACTGATGGTCTCCACTCTCAGAGTTCCCGTCGCTCATTATCTCCAGGCAAATCTCTCTCTGTCCCTCAGGTCTCAATTCAGAAGTCAGCTCCTGGGCTGGGCACAGTGACTCACGCCTGTCATCCCAGCACTTTGGGAGGCTGAGATGGATGGATCACGAGGTCAAGAATTCGAGACGAGCCTGGCCAGTATGGTGAAACCCCACCTCTACTAAAAATACAAAAAATTAGCTGGGCATGCTGGCGCATACCTGCAGCCCCAGCTGCTCAGGAGGCTGAGGCAGGAGAATGGCTTGAACCCAGGAGGTTGAGGTTGCAGTGAGCTAAGATCACGCCACTGCACTCCAGCCTAGGTGACAGAGCAAGACTCTCTCTCTCAAAAAAAAAAAAAAAGAAGTCGGCTCCTGTTGGAAGTCTCTGACCACCAATGAGCCACCCCCTTTATGGGTTGGGGTTCTCATGGCCCCCAACACTTAACCTACCACAGCACTGACCGCACTGCACTGTAAATGCCTGTTGAACATATGCAGTCCCACATCACTACATCAATAAAAACTCAATCATGTATTCCAAGTGGATGAAGGAAGGAATGAGGTGGGAGAGAGGCGGGGTAGCAGTACCGCGCTGCAGACTTCAAGTGCCAAAGACACCCCCGCATTTATGATAATAGTGGCAGCTATTATTGATTGTGTGCCAAGTCCATGCCAGCCGCTCTGCTAAGCATGATCTCATTTCATTCCCCCAGCAACCTTGAGAGAGAGGCATGATTGCTATCATTCCCATTATATAGATAAGGAAACTGAGGCTCTGAAGGATAAATTTGCCCAAGGTTATATAGCCAGAAGGAGGTCCAGGCTAGAACTTCTAAAGGCTGGGGTACGGGCTTTAAGGTGGGTAAAATGCAACCCACTGAAAAGGTCATGTGTCACCTCTAGATCCTCAGTGGGCCTGGAGAAGAAATCACTAGAGTACCCCATCTTCCCCTCATACCAGAAGTTCTGCTTCTCTGGCCATCTGGTATGAGGTTCCTGAGGACTTAGGGGAAAAGTGTATGACCCCACCCTGGAACCTTCCAGGAGGTATAAGAGAAGCAAGTCCCTCGTAACGTCCTTCTTCCTGCTAGTGTCTCTTTCAGAAGCAGGATTCTGAGAAGTCCAGAGTATGTCCCCTCATCATCAGGGCAGGAGGTAAGGTGCTGAATTTAATAGCAAAGCAAATTTTGCTGGAGAGGAAATGAGATTTCTTTGTCAAGGTGAGTGTGTCTGGGAGAGCCAGGAACAGGGTGGAGTTGGGGGATGGGGGCACTTTGGAGGGGCTGCAAAAGGGGAGTGTGGATCTGGAATTATTAGAATGTTGATTATGTCCTCTTGATTGTTAATGAAATTCTTCACCTTGGGTTTCTGGACCAGGGGGAAAGCTCCCAGAGCTCATTTTGCCGCTGATGAGAGCAAGAAAGAGGGCAGGAGGGGGCAGAAGACTCTCAGCTTAGGGAGAAATTAAATTCCTCCTAAACAAATGGAACTGGACAAGCCTGACCACTGCCATGTGAAGGCAGAGCCCCGGGCCGACATGAAGTCCCCTGTGGAAATGGGATGGGGACCCCTGGCTGGGTAGAAAGTGGCCCCAAGGCCTGACAGGCAGCAGAGTGTAGCTCCAATAATAATAGCTGACGTTACTGAACACCTTCCATGTAGCCAGAGCAAACGAATGTGCATGTATTATCCCATTTAATCCTCCCAACAGCCCTTGCAGATAGGTAGTATGAATGTTCCCATTCTGCAGATCAGAACACTGAGGCACAGAGAAGACTGAAGCTTGTCCAAGCTCCTGCAGCTGGAAAGTGGAGGTGCCAGTCTTTCAGCCCAGGCAGCCTGCACCAGCACCTATC
Source organism: Cacajao melanocephalus (assembly GCA_963573385.1). Lineage (NCBI taxonomy): Eukaryota > Metazoa > Chordata > Mammalia > Primates > Pitheciidae > Cacajao > Cacajao melanocephalus. Next base: position 168,834 of record CAUYLG010072346.1, on the reverse strand, counting down.
CTTTGAGATTCGAAAGACGCTCCAGCTCTCCCACTTTCTTTTCTTTCTTTTTTTTTTTTTGCTGGGACAAGGGTGCTTTTGCTCTGTCACCCAAGCTAGAATGCAGTGGTGTGATTGTGGCTCACTGCAGCCTCAAACCCCTGGGCTTAAGCAATCCTCCCACCTCACCTTCCAGAGTAGCAGGGACTACAGGTGTGTGCTAACACATCTGGCTATTTTTTTTTAATTATTTTTTGTAGAGTCGGGGTCTTGCCATGTTGCCCAGGCTGACCTTGAACTCCTGGCCTCAATCGATCCTCCCACCTCAGCCTCCCAAAGTGCTGGGATTATAGGCATGAGCTACAAGGCCTGGCCTCTCTCACTTTCTTCACTACCTCCCTGAGCCTCAATTGCATCATCTATAACATGGGGCCAGCAATTGTCAACATGAACAGCTGATATTAGGAGCCAATGAAATAAAACTAAATTTAAAACAACTTAGTGCAGAAATACAATTCCCTTTGAAGCCTTGCTCTCTGCCTCCCAAAATGGGTTTCCCTTCTTATGTGGCTGGCTAAGCACCTATGACACGGAGGTGCAGTTCTAGGCACTGAGAATAGAACAGTGAACAAAATGGACAAAAATCCCTGCCCTTGTGGAACTTACAGTTAGTGGGAGACAGACCATAAACAAGACAAATAAGTACATTATAACCTATATTAGAGAAAGTAAATACAACAGAACCAAACGAGGCAGCAGAGGAAGGGGTGGAGCACTGACGGGGAGGGCTGCAGTTCAAACAGGGCAGTCTGAGTTGGTCTCAGCAAGAAAGTGACTTGAAGGAAGCCAAGGAGTGAGCAAATATCTGGGGGAATAGCACTGCTCAGGCAGAGGAAACGGCAGTGCAAAGGCGCTGAGGTGGGACCGTACCTGTCATGTTACAGGAACAGCAAGGAGGCCAGAATAGCTGTATTAGCAAAGGTAGAGTAGTAGGAATGGGAGTCACAAATTATTAGAGGAAGTGCAGCTAGTGTAGAGTCTTGCTGGTCTTTGTAAGGACTTTTAGCTTTTATCTGAATGAGACAAGAATCTAGCAGAGGGTTTTAGGCATGATCTGATTTCTGTTTTAAAGGTATCGCTGGGACGGTGGTATTGAGACTAGACTACAGGGGGTCAAGAACAGAAGCAGAGAGAAGAGTTAGGAGGCTATTGCAAAAACCCAGGTAAGAGTAGGTAGCAGCTTAGTTCAGGGAGGCAGTGAGGGAGGTGACGCTGAGAGGTCTGATTCTGGATGTATTGTGAAGGGAAAGCCTGCAGGATGAGCTGATCACCAAAAGTGACGAATGGGAGAAAGAATGAATCACTGCGGATGATTCTGAGGGTTTTGACTTCTCCATCTCTCAATTCCTGAAGACCTATCCCTTCCTTCTAAAATCCAGCTTTGTCTCCTAGGGCTCTATCGGAGATCCACTGCTTCCCACCCTCTTTCTTTCCGTTGTCCAGGCATTTGCCTTACAGAACTCAGGGCAGAGGACCCTGGTCAAACAACTTGACCCAGAGTATAAATCTGCCTCATGGCCTTCTGAGGCTCCCCTAGTCCTTACTCTGGCTCAGAAAGTCCCATTGCAGTCTGCGGCCCACCTCAGCAGCCCCTCGAGGTCCCTTGCTCCTTCTCACCCAGCTGCCCACCATGCTGCCCTCAGATCTCAGTGGGAGCATCACCAGCCCTGGGAAACCTTTCCTGACCTGCTATTCTGGAGGAAGCTCCTGATTCCAGGTTCTCAAGCCCTGAGCCTCTCCCACAGAGTCGTGTGTCTCTTTCCTTGTGTGATTATTTGGTGAAAGCCTGTCTCCCTGTGTGACTATAACCTCCATAAAGGCAGGGCCCACCTCTTTCACTAGAAGCAGGCGATTTGCTGAAAGAGACAGTCAGTGGCTCTGACATGGATCCTTAGGCTTTTGGTAAATTAACTTTCATTGACCTAAAGCCTCCAGCTGCTAGGTGAATGCCTGGCACATAGCAGGTACTTAACATGTATTTATTAAAGGAATCAATCAGAGTTCTCCAAGATCTTGGGCATGTGACAAACTTCCTGAGCCTCAGTTTCCCCATTTGTAAGGATGGGAATAGGAATACCTATTTCATGAGTCGTGAGAATGAAAAAACCTACGGCATGAGCAATGCCTCACACTAGTAGATGCTCAATAATTGTTCTAACGTATGTTCAGACAATTACCACCTTACAACTCCCCTGTGCTTCTTCTCCCCTCCCCCACTCCCTTCCATCCCTCCTTCCCTTTGCCAGCCTCCTCCCCTCCTCACCCTTCCCCTCCTAAGGACTCCCAGTTGTGGAATCACCAAAGCCTCCGAACGTTCCCTTCTCCCCAAGATCCCCCAATTCACCACTGGTTACATATTGATCCTGTTTAACTTTCCCAATGGATGATAAACATGAAATTAAAATGACTTCCTGGAATATTAATGTAGTAAATGGCCCTATTAAAAGAAAGAAAATACAGCTGAGAAAATTCGCTTTGATGTAGCATTTCTGCAGGAGGCTCATTTATCTGCAGCTCAGACTCTCAAAATGAGATTCTGAAGGTTTCTCTGATGTCTCTTATTTTTCCCTCACCCAGAATTTAAACAGAAAATAGAATCACAAGCTAGTGTCATAAAAACGTGGGCCTTTTCCCTTCTCCACCAAAAAGCAAATGAAAACAGGGCCAGGTAGATGTCAGTCTCTGCAAACATGGGGCTGGGGACTCACCTGCTCCTCCCAATTTCTTCTGTATCTTACTCACTGGGGCCTGGTCCAGGCAGCCAGGCCAGCCACCTAGATTCAGCAGGGGTTCCCAGAAACCTGTGCTGCTGCTGCTGCTGCTGCTGCCGAAGTTAGGAAAGGTGACTCAGAGACCGGCTCAGCGGCTCATGCCTGTAATCCCAACACTTTGGGAGGCCAAGGCAGGTCGATTACCTGTGTTCAAGAGTTTAAGACCAGCCAGGCCAACATGGCAAAACCCTGTCTCTACTAAAAATTGAAAAAAATAAAAATAAAAATAAAAAGCTGGACATGGTGGCAGGCACCTGTAATCCCAGCTATTTGGGAGACTGAGGCAGGAGAATCACTTAAACCCGGAAGGAGGAGGTTGCAGTGAGTGGAGATGACACCACTGCACTCCAGCCTGGGTGACAGAGCAAAGTTTGTCTCAAAAAAATTTTTTTAAATAGACCAGGCACGGTGGCTCACACCTGTAATCCTAGCACTCTGGGAGGCAGAGGTGGGCAGATTACCTGAGGTCAGGAGTTTGAGACCAGTCTGGCCAACATCGTGAAATCCCATCTCTACCAAAGATACAAAAATTAGGCCAGGCGCAGTGGTGCACACCTGTAATCCCAGCACTTTGGGAAGCTGAGGTGGGAGGATCACAAGGTCAGTGGTTCAAGACCAGCCTGGCCAATATAATGAAACCCCATCTCTACTAAAAATACATTAAAAAAAAATAGCTGGGTGTGGTGGTGGGTGCCTGTAGCCCCCGGCTACTCAGGAGGCTGAGGCAGGAGAATCCTTTGAACCCGGGAGGTGAAAGTTGCAGTAAGCCTAGATGGCGCCACTGCTCTCCAGGCTGGGTGACAGAGCGAGACTCCATCTCAAAAAAAAAAAAAAAAAAAAATTAGCTGGGCGTGATGATATGCGCCTGTAATCCCAGCTACTTGGAGGCTGAGCCAGAAGAATCGCTTGAATCTGGGAGGTAGAGGTTGTAAAAAGCTGAGATCTTGCCACTACACTCCAGCCTGGATGACAGAGCAAGACTCCATCTCAAAAAATACATATAAATGAAAATTTTAAAATAAAATTTTAAAAAAGGAAAGGTGACTCAGGACCCCAGGAGGCTGTGCCCAATGTGGGCAAATACTCTAGGTTTGGTGGACTTGAAATCCTGGTTCTCTCACTTGTTAGCTGTATCTTCTTAAAGTGCTGTACCTTTCTGGGACTTGGTTTTCTCATCTGTAAAATGGGATACAAGTGCCTCGCTCACAAAGCAGTTAAGAAAAGTAAATGAGATCATATATCTTACATGTGGCAGGTGCTCACTATTATAACCATTTGTTACCATTATTACAAATGATAACTCGTGTTGGTACTGTAATCATTCAGGCTTAGGCTGAGCTGTCACTTCCTTCAAGTTTTTCTGTCTCCTAGGCTGGGTTATGTGCCACCTCTGGGTGACCACAGGCCTGAGCTTCTCCCATCCCAGACTGCTGACTTCCCTGCCTCTTCCAGCAGCCTGCTTGTTCCACGAGGGCTGGCCTGGGTCTTGCTCATAATCGTGTCCCAGCAACACATGGCAGAACTTGAATGTCTTAAAGTCAGAGCCAAGGTGCTCTGGGTGATATCCCATCCCCACCTGGCATAGTTGTGGCCTAGGGTCCTTCCATGTAGCCATAAGAGTTCCAGATGCCCAGCTTGGCTCAGCTGTCCATCCACCTCCAGCAGCCCTGGTGGGGTCCCTTGTCTGCACCTTCCCTGGGTCTCACCTTGACTCTGTTATACCCATTCCTTCCTCCCCAGACTCAGAGAGGTGGCAGAACATTCAGATAAGGTCCTCTGGGATTAACTCTTCCTTTTTTTCTCTCTTCTCTCATCTGACTCCCAGCTTCCCTCTCTCCCCAGCTACTTCTACTGACATCCTCAGTCTCCCTCACCGGGGTTTGGCCCTATGGGCAGGTGGAGGGGTGCTGCATGCCTGTTGCCTGGGCCGACTCTCCTGGGTGCTGCTGGACAAGCTAAAATGGGCCTACAACTTCCCTAGCCACGTCCTTGTTGCCTGCAATTCAGGCTGGTCTTGCCCTTCCCCACTGCCAGAAGGGGCTCAGGACTCTTTTCTGGGACCAGGAGAGGCCCCTCGTAAAGTACTGCACCTCCTCGGCAGCCAGGGCCCTGCCATGGTGCTTCTGAACCGTTCACAGCCCAGCCCCAGCCTCCTGCACGTGCACACACGATCACACTCAGACCCGCAGTCACAGGATCTCTGCTCTCCACAGCCACAGGCAAGAAAGATGAGGACCCCCTGTGGACCAGGGGTGGGGGCAGGAGGCTTTGGAAGATCAGCTTGCCTACTGGGGGCACTGTCCCCTAAAGACCCCTCCCCAGCCAGCTCATGGCCCCCTAGCAGGAAGATGAGAAGCTGGAGCAGAGGGGTTAATTTGGGGGAAAGCAGCAGCTGCTTGAAACAGGGAGGGTGGGCCCAAGGCAAGAGCTGCTCCGGCTGAGGTAATGATCATTGATCATGAGGGATGCTAGAGCTGGGGCCACCCATACAGCCCCCAAACGCCCTCACCCCCAGGCAAGTTATCTGCTTGGAACCCCCCCCACACACACACATAAAGAAGCATCATAACCATCTGGGCATAAGACGCAGTCCCTTCCACACGATTACACAAATGCTGCAGTCCCTCTCTGTGTTTGAGGACAAAACTCTTTTTTTTTTTTTGAGACAGAGTCTCGTTTTTGTTGCCCAGGCTGGCGTGCAGTGTGACGATCTCGGCTCACTGCAACCTCCGCCTCCCGGATTCAAGCAATTCTCCTGCCTCAGCCTCCTGAGTAGCTGGGACTACAGGCTCCCAGCTAATTTTTGTGCTTTTAGTAGAGACGGGGTTTCGCCATGTTGGCCAGGCTGGTCTCGAACTCCTGACCTTAGGTGATCTGCCTGCCTCAGCCTCCCAAAGTGCTGGGATTACAGGTGTGAGCCACCGTGCCTGGCCTGAGGATAAAACTCTTTGGAGATTTCAGAGATGTGAGCTACAGGCAGCCCTGGCACTCAGAAGCCCAAAAACACACACACACACACACACACACACACACACGGCTACACCTTTCTCCAGTCTCTGTGTCAGGATGTCAGTCTCTGTCTGAGTGCACCAACGTGACCCCCATCCCTGCACAAGGGCAGAAGACTCCTCCCTGTGAAAGCGAGCAAGTGAGAGTTGGGGGCTGGCTGCCTTTAGATCTGCTGGGTCTCCTTACTCCTGGAAACCACACGTTACATAACATCACACACAATAAAACATAACCAGGTCCTACGTTACCTATAACTTGTATATAGCCCCGTGAGCAGCTCTGCAGTTGGCATAATGTTAGGGTTTTGTAGGCATTAATTAATCATCTGTGACTTGGATTTCTTCATGTGAGTTCTGGTTGTTTTTGAGGTCATTGAAAACCTTCAGCAGAACCCTCAAAAGCCTTAGGCCTTGGGTCTTGGGTTTACGGTGGGTGTTGGATAACAGGGCCCTAGTGAAAGGGGTGGTGGACACGGGGTTAGGGGAATGTTGCCACTGAGAGCCCAACTCCACTTTGGTGACAGCAAGCATGGGTAAACCAGGGGCTCTGGGCAGGAGCCCCTCTGAGGACCCGACTTGATCGCCATCATTTACCATCTCTTGGAGCCAGAGAGAAATCAAAGTGAGCTGTGGCCCAGCAGCTCCTACACTGAGACGCAGACTCTTACCTACACGATATTGACCCAAAGACCATACCTGGACACCGTGTGCAGGCACCAACACACAAATACATATAGGCCCCAGCATACACACTCTGACATGCCCATCCTCAATGTCTGGACATGTACCCCAACTAATATGCGTTACCCCAACACCTAGGCACACACCTGATACACTCTGCAACAGACCAGTTCACCCCACACCTCCCAACACAGAGATCCACACAGAGTGGCACAGAGGTACCCCTTGGGCAAAGCTGTGGATGAACACTCACTTCGTCACTTGTGTCCACACACTGAGACATTCCAGGCACATAATTACAGATACCCACATTTGAATATTCTCCCTCCCCTTCTCCTCACACCCACCCACACATGCTCCCTGCCCTGTCATGGGGAGACAGAGCATCCTAGCCCCACAGAGCCCAAGGGTCCTGATTAACAGGAAATTCTACGAATGCCAATTAGAGCCAAGTTTACTGAACAAATTGTTTGCAGTTGTGCCCTGGAACCATCATGAATTTTAATCTTGCATTGATTTGCACTGATGTAAGGTTTGCAGATGGCAGGGCCTTTGGTGCTCCTGCCCCTCCCACCCTTCTGGGAGGAGTCATCACCCAGCCTCAGGTGTAGGAGCCCTGGGAGCAGCCTTCAGCCTCTACCAGTCCAGAGGCCAGCACCACCAGCCCAGTTGGGAGAGACCCAAGATGTCCAGAAGATGGGCAAGAGTTTTGGAAACATTCATGTTGTGGATGAAAAATACCCTACGTTTTCCTTCTTTCTTTCTGTTTTTTTTTTTTTTCTTGAGATAGAGTCTCACTCTGTGGCTCAGGCTAGAGTGCAGTGGCGTGATCTCAGCTCACTGCAACCTCTGACTCCTGGTTCAAGAAATTCTCCTGCCTCAGCCTCCCAAGTAGCTGGGATTACAGGCGCACACCACCACGCTCGGCTAATATTTGTATTTTTTAGTAGAGATGAGGGGTTTACCATGTTGTCCAGGCTAGTCTCGAACTCCTGACCTCAGGTGATCTGCCTGCCTTGGCCTCCCAAAGTGCTGGGAGTACAGGTGTGAGCCACCATGCCTGGCCAGATCCTACATTTTCAAGAACACCAGTAATCTAGGGAAGGGGCTGGGGGCCTGGAGCCTCTTGGTTTGGACACAAAAGCAAGGTCACAATATGGCAGAGATACAGAGTAGGGTGCAGATGTAATAGTTCTACTACTGCCTCAATCAACATAACTGCCAGGAGGTTTATAACCACAGTTCAAAGGACTCTTCCAAAATTAATTTGTCTTCCTCTCCCTTCCACCAAATCCTTTTCTCAAACCCTTCTGTAATTTCCTGTTGCTTAAAAAAAGAAATCCAGCCGGGCATGGTGGATTACATCTGTAATCCCAGCACTTTGGGATGCTGAGGCGGGTGGATCACCTGAGGTCAGGAGTTCAAGACTAGCCTAGCCAACATGGCAAAACCTCGTCTCTACTAAAAAAATTAGCCGGTCGCGGTGGTGCATACCTATAATCCCAGCTACTCAGGAGGCAGAGGCAGGAGAATCGCTTGAGCATAGGAGGCGGAGGTTGCAGTGAGCTGAAATCATGCCACTGCACTCCAGCCTGGGCTACAGAATGAGACTCCGTCTAAAAATAAATAAATAAAATAAATTTTAAAAAAACCTTGCCTGATCTTCACCCTAACCCCCAGTCATCTCACCCCTATCTCCTCATCCCACTTTTGCCCCTCTTATCCAGCCGCTGTCAGCCCCTGGTAGGAGCCATGCTTCCTTAAAGCCTCAGGGCTCTTGCACATTCTATTCCTGTCTGGAAGAGTTTACCTAGTTAACGCCTAGTCATCCTTCAGGCCTCAGTTCGAGTGTTACTTCCTCAGGGAAGCTGTTTTGACCCTCCACCGACATCAACACTCCCTGCCATGAAATGCTCTCTTGGTCCTCTCATCATTAGAGAATCAACTTCATGAGCGCAGGAACTGTATCTGGCTTTGTTCACCACTGTATCCCCAGTACTTAGCATAGGGCCCAGCATCAGCAGGTGCTCTGTATTAATTAGCTTTTGCCGCAGTAATGCCGTATTAGCAACCCACCCCAAAAGTCAGGGTCATACAGCAAGCACTGAGCATTGTTTCCTGCAGCTTGACTGAGTTTTGGTTGCTCTAGACTTGGCTCCGCTGGGCTTGGTTCTAACCTGTGAATTGGGTGCAAGCCTGCCCCGCTGCATCTCTCATCCTTGTTGAATGAGCAGCTACCTGAGGCATGTTCTACAAAAGACAGGAATGCCAAAGAGCATGCTCGACTATGCAAGCTCGCCCTTGGCCAGAGAAAGTGCTGATGCTCTGCCAAGGGCATGGAAGCAGTGGAAGCGTTGAAGAATTAGGACCAGTTGGATCTATCATGTGCCCAAGAAATATTCGTGGTGTGGAATTTAATACTTGCTCTGTGCTAGGCATTGTACTAAACACTTTATATGCATTAATTCATTTAATCCTCAAGTCAACCCTGTAAGTATTATTAACCCAATTTTTAAAAAGTAGTTTAATTGAAAAAATAAAATCTCCACAAAGTAAACAACTCAAATACTACCAGCTATACTCAATGAAGAGTAACTCTTTTTCCTACGCCAACCCTAGCCCTACTCCACAAAGAAGCAGTGTTTCAGTTGTTTTGTGGACTTTCTAATACGCGTATACAAGTCCCCCACCAACATATAGTGATATCCCTTTTTAATCATTTGGTTTGGTTCATACTATATAAAACGGTTTTGCATCTTGGTCTCATTTTGTTTTCAAAGAATAATATATATTGGCGCTCCTTCCTTGTCAATTGAATTGATCTACATTATTTTTCACTTATTTCCGTTTTACAGATGAGGAAATTGAGGCTGAGAGAAGTTAACAGACCTATACCAGGTATTACAGCTCGAAAGAGGCAGGGCTGGGATTGAAGTTTAAGTCTGCCTGACTTCAGAGCCTGTGTTCATAGCCACTCTGTTCTACTGACACGGCTCAGGGACCCACAGGGTCCCCAGCAGGGGCAGAGTAGACCTAGACAAAAACCTGTAAGCTCCAGCTGGGGGTCCTCTCTGGGATGGGGGATAGCAGTGGGAGCTCTCATGGTACTGGATCTACCCAGGGTCAGCTAGAACCGCCACCAGCACTGGGAAGTGCCTTGGCTCCAGCGTTTGCCCTCAGACCACCCACCCTTCTTGGTGCTCTAACTCCAAATGCTAGCTCTAGTGATGTGAATGAATAAGTGAAAATGAATCAATGATATCAGCTCCACAGTATCTTAGAGGGCTGGATGTTTTGGAATTTCTTATTTTTAAAAAGATATATTAACCAGGCGCGGTGGCTCACACTTGTAATCCCACCACTTTGGTAGGACGAGGCGGGCAGATCACAACGTCAGGAGTTCAAGACCAGCCTGGCCAACACAGTGTAAGCCTGTCCCTACTAAAAATACAAAAATTAGCCTGGCATGGTGGCGTGCACCTGTAGTCCCAGCTACTTGGGAGGCTGAGGCAGGAGAATCGCTTGAACCTGGGAGGCGGAGGTTGTGGTGAGCCAAGACGGCGCCACTGCACTCCAGCCTGGGCAACAGCGCTGTACCCTTTAAAAAAAAAAAAAAAAAAAAAAAAAAAAAAAAAAAAAAAACATATAGTAGTAATAGCTCCCCCAGTGCGACAAGCCTCACCTTCCCCTCTACTCCCTTGTGGAAGAGGAAAATATCTTAGGCAGGAAACCTCACCCCTAGCTTAGGCAGCCCTCATCCCTAGCTGTCTCTAACTTACTTTATGCCTTTGGGCAAGCCACTTGCCCCTAATTGTGAAAGGGAGTCATAATGCAGAAAAAAGCAGGGAGGGCCTACTAAAACTCAACCGTGTGGCTGGAGTGACTCACAGTCATGGTCAGGGTGCTCTGATCCTTGTGCCTGGGCTGGGACTCACCCAGAACCCACAGGAACAAGCCAGAATTCAGCCTCCTTCCGTGGAGCTGGCGCCTGTGCGATGGGGTACAGTGCCGTATGGTGCTCATTGCCTGCCTCCGCCTCTTACTAACTCTGGGGCCTGGGGCTCTGCTAATAATAGTTACAATCTATTGTACTCTTAATACGTTCCAGATGTAGGCAGCCCTGCCTTGTTTAATTCTCCTGACAATGCTATGGAGTAGAAATTATCTCCAATTTTCACAAAGAAACTGAGTCTCAAAGAGGCTTAAGTGACTTCCTCCAGGCCAGAAGAAAGGGAAGCAAAATACTCTGAGTCTCAGTCTCCCCATCCATAAAGTAGGTACAGTGATGCCCATCTCTCACAGTTGTGGTGGGGATTCACTGGCCAAATGTAAGCAAATTCAACTGGCATAGCCACAGACACATAGTAGGTGCTCAAAGGAACTCCCATCCCCCTATTCTTGGAGATGGCGATTGTGTTGGGACAGTACATTGGAATCATCTGGGGAGCTTCAGAGAGGACTGATGCAGGGTCCTAGCCTCAGAGACCCTAATTTAAGTGGTATGGGTGCAGCCTAGGCATCAGCATTCTTAAAACTCACTGAGTGATTCTAATGCTTAACCAACATTGAGAATCACTCTATTCTAGACCCTGAGTGAGTGGAGCATAGAAATTATATGAGGCTCTCTATTCTGTTAACTCCTGAAATAGCCTGCTCACTGGTCTTGTGACTTCTACTCCCATCCCCCTCCTGAATCCATTCTTCATTCAAAACCCAGGGGGATCACGAAAAACTCAAATTAAATCATTCCCCTTCAGAAACCCTATTGCCAGCATCTATATCCCCTTCTCATCTTCAGCTTCATGGCTGACTGTGCCAGGCAGTGTACCAAGCACTTTATACACATCCTCTCAGTTCATCCTTGCAGCATCCTCAAGTCATCATAATCATTATTCTCAAACAGACGAGGAAACTGAGGGTCAGAGTGGTTATGTCATTTGCTCAAGGTCCCCATGTTTGTCTGATCTCAGAGAGCAGTTCTTAACCTTAATGCCGTACTTAGTTCCCAAAAGGCTACTGCCTAGAACCATCAAAATCCCTAATCCCAAAAGAGCAGCCTCAAATAAGGCGGTGTCTGGCACACCTTCTTCTCAAGAAAATAATGGCAGTGCAGTTGAGCCCTTCTGTCTCTTTGATAGTAGCTTTCCCTTCATGCTTAGTAAAGGTGCTGCAATTACCATGGCCAGCTCTGGCAAGAGGAAATTTCAAGGAAAACAGAATCATAGGATGTCAGGCTGGCAAAGACCTAATGCCATACCTCCTAGCTCACAGGTGAAAAAAAAAAGAGGTCCACAGAGGCTTCCCGCTTCCCACACCCACCTCACAGCAACCATCTAAATTTGCAATTTGAGTTCTCTTGATATTTCTGCCCATGTTCTCATGCCTCAGCTGAGTCCTTTGCAACCGGCCTAGTTGCTGCTTTGGTAGATTTCCATTTTGAATTTCAGCTCTCCTACCCGCAAGCCCCTGGGAGCCTCCTGCTTCCTCTCATTTCTTGTGTCTTTAAAGAAAACCTTCCTTGCCTGAGCTCCCTCCCATTGGGTTTTGTCCTTTGGAGCTGGGTCTGTCTCCCTCCCTTCCTCTCATCCTTCCTCCCTTCTTCTGTCTCCCTCCTCCTACCAATCCTTTCTCCCTCTTCCTTATTCAGCAGGAGCCATGGGAGGCCTCCAGCCCCAAGTGCCCCCAGCCCAACCGTGGCCACATGCCCGCCCTCCCTGGTCGGGGCGAGGAGGGTGGGCGCCTTTGGCTGCGCTGCAGTGCCTCTAACTGCAGCTTCTCCCCCTCTCTCAGGGTTGCTGGAAGATTATTAGATAATTTTCAAATTTGTAAAGCGCCCTAAGCTCCTCGGAGGAAAGGTGGTATATGAGTGTAATAACAATAACAATCCTATCTGTCAGAGCCATTGAGAAAATGAATCTTGTTATCCTCAGGAACCAGCCGGAGGAACTTCAGCAAGAAACATGAAAATAAAGCACAGAGCACGGCCTCCTGACCAATCAGCAGAGGGGAAAGTGCCCACCAAGGGTGGAGGTAGCGTTCCAGCCCCGCTCCCTGCCAGCCCAGTGCTGGTGCAAAGGGGATCTCAGAAAGTCACCCAAATTGCCTCTGACGCTTCACCAATTAAAATGACTTTAGGACAAGTTGAAATCAACTTAGGGAGTGAAGCATTCTGATTTCTGAGACTCTCCCAAGGCAGTGGGGAAGGCAAGTGTCTGAGCAGGCTGTCACTCACTCAGGAGTAATGATGGGAAAATCCATCCCGGTAACGTGATTGAGTTTGGTGAATTAGTAAGGCTGTTTACACTGCGTGCTGCAAGTCGGAGTGGGGCTGGCGGGGGTTTGACACGTGTGGCAGCTTCACTCCTAATGAGGTCCTCAGACTCGGCGCTCAGCCCGCTGGACTCACTGTGGCCGACTTCAAGTCGGAGTCAGGCTGTGTCTCACCCTCAGCAAGTGGCTAAGGGCATGGGTGGGCTCTGCAGGCAGATAGAACTGGGTTTAAGTTCTGGCTCTGGTCACCACCAGCCCTGTGACCTTGGGCAAAGCTCTGTGCTTCTCCAAGCCTCAGTTTCCCTGTGTATAAAATCTGCATTATGATAGCACAATTCATAATGCTGTCTGTCATAATGGGAAACATGAGATGAGCTATCTTTTTATTTTTTGTTCACCTCCCCAGGCCAGCATGGCCACGGAGATTAAGAAAAGCCAGGTTTATCTCTTCTCCCCTGGAGTATCCATTCCCCTAAGAGCCAAGAAGAGACAAGGAAGGTGGGGACCTGTGGAAAACAAAACCACAGTTCAAGCCCTGATGATGCTTCGGCCTACCTCTCTGAGCCTTGGTTTCCTCATCCGTAAAATGGGGTAAGCATGCAGCTTCTCCATGGATATCTGAACAGAACTAAAAGTTCTGAGCAGCCATTTGTTGGTATGCAAGAAGATGAGTGGCCTGTGGGAGAAAGTTTAAGGAGGGAGAATGAGAACAGGTGGCTCTCCCTGGTGACCATGGCTCCCTGATGGGGGAAGAGGGTTTAAGGACTAACAGGGAGATTGTAAAGCCTGAGGTAGAGGCAAGAGTGGGAGAGACCCCTGGAATTTATTAACTAGGCTTGCTGGGAACTCACCAGAGGAAATGACAGAGGATTGCAGCGTGAAAGGCTGAAGTCAGACTGGAAACAGACTCCCAGGAAGGGAGGCACAGCTTGACTGTGCTGGAAGGAAGGCAGAAGGATGGACAGGGAGTCCCTGAAGGTGCTTCCACAGGGCCAGAGAAGGAGGCAGTGGAGGCACATCGGTCCCTCCCCCAGGCTATCTTTGAGCCTCATCCTCTGGAGGCTTTGTTGGAACCTACAGTGACCCTGAAGGGAAGTCACTGGGCCTGCTCCAGAGCAGGGGCCATGTCCTCGCAGACATGCCCAGGTCAGCACTGGGCCACAGCTCTATTATTTAAGTGTTTCATAAAAGAGCAAACCTCCGGGGTTGGAAGAATGGCCGGGATCCTGACTCTTCCTGCACAGGAAATGGAGCAGCTGTGTCCAACCCCTGGCTTGACCTGCAGAGGACTCACCAACCCCAGCAGAAGTTTCCCAACCTGAGAGGGTCCTGCTGTGCCTGAGATGATGACACCTGGGCCCAAACTGGGTTCCTCCCCTCCACCCGAAGCCAGGACCCACCGGTCCCTACACCCACTGCTTGTGGACTCTGCAGCGATTTTATTGCAATTTCCTCGTTGTTGCAGTTAATAGCATTAGTTTGTTAATTACTGTATATTTTAAAAGTAAGATGAAAGGGAATTCCCACTGGAGACTTGTTCTTGGCTGAAACAATGTGATGTGAGGGAAGAGTGTTCACGGGGTAATGAGCTTGCCCTGCTGCTTTCTGTTCCCTTGACAGTGACTGGGGCCAGAGATGGAGCTGCCAAGGTGGGAGGCAGGGTCCCCCCACTCCCCGGCAGAGCCCAAGCCCCTCCCTGGAGGGAGTCCTCTGTAGCACCCCACTTCTCAGCCCCAAACCTCTGCCCGGGTCTCCTACTCTCAGCCCTGCACTATTGTCAGAGGGAGGCTTCCAGCCTCAGGGGAGGTGGGGTCTGCCTGAGGAACCCTGGGACTGAGGGAACCAGACCAGAGTGAAATAAGAAACCTGGCCTGTGACAAGGAGCAACTGATTAAGTAAGATGGAATTTTTATTAGGAAACAGCTGGAATTTGGGGAGAGGCTCCTATATTTAAATTCAACCTGAAGGCCGGGCGTGGTGGCTCATGCCTGTAATCCAAGACTTTGGAGGCCAAGGTGGGTGGATCACCTGAGGTCGGGAGTTCAAGACTAGCCTAACCAACATGGTGAAATCCCGTCTTTAAAAAAAAAAAAAAAATTCAACTTGAAACTACAGCCCTAGAGGGGAAATGGGAATTGGGGGCAGGCACAGGTCTTGGCAGAGGCAGGAGCAGCAACTTGGGGTCATACAAAGAGATCTAGCTGAGGGGGACAAGCAGGGCCTGCCATTGAGCCCTGACGCTGCTGGCAAGGCTGAGGGCTGGGCCAGCTCAGAGGAAGGGTGCCTTTGGTAACTCATCCAACGGAAGCAGTTTGGTGTGTGCTCCCAGAGCCCTGCATATTCAAACTGCCCCCATTCACCCCACCCAGAGCCATAAGGGAATGGAGGCTGAGGCTGAGCCCCAGGACTCAAGAGGTGTCAGGGGCAGAGGCTGGAGAAGAGCAGATAGGGAGAGAGAGGGAGGAAGGGAGAGACTTAAGACAGAGAAGGATGGAAAACCGAGAAAGAAGTTCATACAATCTACAGGAGCTGATTAAAATCCTGGAAGAGAATGTGATGGGAAGACTTTCTATCTTTCTATTGAGACATTTAACCTAAAAGAAATGAGTTAAATAATTTATACCGAGAACGAGTGAAATTTGCTTTGATCAAATTAAAAAATATGACCCTGGAAATAAAGTGTCCGCCGCGTCCTTTCCAGGCGGCAGAAAGAGCTGCCGAGAAACAAAATGACAAAGACATAAAAATAACTAACCCTAACCCGGCAAATATTAGCACCATATTTTTTGGGAGATTACATGGCATCACTGTAGGCCAAGCAGAGAAATCCTCTCTAAGCACCAACAGGAGAGATTTTGCTCATTGAGGAAGCCCCATAAAAGCCAAAAAATTGATAAAATTTTCCTTTGTAAAAGTGATCCGACTTCACTCAGAGGTTGGCCCAGAAGCCACAAGGGATCAAGTTAAATTTCCCATTTGTGCATTTCAAAAAAAGAAGAAAGCCGTTCAGTCCCCTTCCCCAATTCTGTGTTTCTTGAAGACTGTTCCTCTTCCATTTGCTACCCCCCATCACACACACACATCTGCCCGTTTTAAAAAAAATCCGGTAACACCTCATTCCATAAAAGTAAGTGTTCCATTTCATCTGCTCTTAGGAAACATCACAGACAAGCTCCAAATCTCCTGAGCTATAAGCATAAATGCCAGCGACTTAACCTCTTGGATCCTCAGTTTGCTACTCTTTAAAATGGGGCTAGCATCCACTGCACAGAATCATGGTGAAGATTAAAGGAGATGAATAGAACCTGGCAGGTGGAATATTCAGTAAGTGTTAGGAACCATATCTTCCTCCTCAACCTGAAGAAACCTCCAGCAAGTATAAACTGAAATGCCAGAGGGGAGGTGCGTAAAAAAATAAAAATTGGCCGGGCGCGGTGGCTCATGCCTGTAATCCTAGCACTTTGGGAGGCCGAGGTGGGTGGATCACCTGAGTTCAGGAGTTCAAGACCAGCCTGGCCATCATGGTGAAACCCCATCTTGAAAATAATAATAATAATAAATAAAATTTTTAAAAAACGTGGGGGAGGTGATTTAAAAATTTTTTAAAATAAAGAATAAAAAAAAGACAAAGAAAGATAAACTGAAATGCCAGAGAACCCTACTTCATTTCCATCGCCACCTGGAAAGCCCATGGTGGGACACCTTTTGTCCAATCCTAGAGAGAACATTTTTAGCATCATGGACAGTAGTCTCCCTGATTCAGGGGACCCACTTGACTAAAACAACCACTTTTGTTTCCAAGTACCTGGGGAGAACATCCACAGATGAAAAGCAAGGGCTTCAGAGTCAGTACCAGGTTCAAATTCTGACTTCACCACTTACTTAGCTGTGTGACCATGGCCAAATTAACTTAACTGCTCCAAGTGTGTTACTTCATCTGCAAAATGGAATAATAATGGAACAACTCTTATGGGATTGAACAAGGTAAGGGATGTAAAAAGGGTGCCTACTGTGTAGTAAAAGTTCGATAAATAACAACAAATATTATTTTTTTGCAATGACCTTGGGAGAGACATTCAAGGTCAGTGTGATTTTTCTTCTCAAACCTTCAGTAATGGTTTCTGATCCCCAGATGGGAGGAGGGCCTAGCTGGCCTCTGTTCTGGCTGCACCACAGGAAGGACTGTGGTCAGCACTGGAGTCACTTTTACTGGTTCTCTGACACACCTCAGTGGGCATTGAGCAGGGGAACTAGGATGAAAGGAGGGCTCAGCCCACTGACACATGAGGTCTGGAGGAAGGATGGGGAAGGTTAGCTTGAGACCAAAGGCATCATCAGGAAAGTGGACTGGCAGCCTTCAGATTTCCAAAGGCCTGGCATTTGCCAAAGGAAGGCTGAAAGTGAATATGGACTCCTATTTAAGAAGCTCTCAAGTAATAGAAGCTTTGCAGAAATATAAAAGGCTGCCTCCAGAAGTAGTGAGCTCCCTGTCCCTGGGAGTATGTAAATAGAGCCTGGGGGTAATACAGAGGGGCTTTGAGCATTCATCCACTGAGGATTATACTAGATGCTCTGTGTGACTCTCAGAGCCTGCCAAAGGGGCTCGGAACCTACTCAGCCTGTTTGGTCTCGGGTTTTCTGCCTCTGCATCTCTTCTCTGTGTTCCTCCTTCTTTTTCTTCTCTATGGAATTATCTTCCTTCTCCCCACCCCATCCCTCTGAGGACCCCTGAAAAAAGCAAAGAACATATGGAGATACAGTCTGTGCATATTGCAGGTTTGTTTGGTTGAACGGTGTGAAGATGAAGGAGAGTCAGGTGATGGAGAGGCAGGTGATGTACATTTGTGTGTGTGTGTGTGTGTGTGTGTGAGAGAGAGAGAGAGAGAGAGAGAAAGGGGGAGATTGGAAAAGAGGAGGAAGAGACAGAAAACAGGGAGATACAAAGAGAGGGAGAAACAAGATGAAGAAGAAAAATCAGAGAAAAATGCTGAGGAAGAAAAACAGAAATGAGAGACAGGATACCGAGGGAGGGAGAGCGCAGCTAAGGTGGGGAGTGGCGGTAGCCCTGCACCTGCAGCTGTTGGTGCAGCTGGGCGGTGGTTGGGCCCAGGGCACACGCGTGTGCGTACACAGGCTGAGCCGCTGAGCCACCGTGTCAGTGCAAGCGTGTCAGCCCCAGGATGAGGATGAGCCGGCTTTTATCTCTTCCGGCTGTGCAGGATTTACAAGCTTTTGAAACGCAGGATTAATAAGAAGAGGCCGGTGTTTTAATCTATAATGGAACAGAAAGTATCATTATTGTTAAATAATGCACAGCCTGTCGTTTATTAAGAATTAATGGTTTATCGAGTGCTCAGGTTGCTGCAGCCGCCTCTGCCCTCCCAGGCCTGGGCTCCTAGCCACTGGCCTGGCCCAACTGGCCACGAGCAGGCTGGAAGGGCAGCAGCCAGCTGGTCGGCACGGGATGGAGAGGCTCTGGCTCGGGTTCAGAGGCTTGGCCTCTCTCAGTGCTCCTCCCTTGCTCAGGCTGGGGGTGGGGAAGGGCCAGAGTGGAGGGAGAAGGACGGGGTGTGAACTTCACCTCCTTCCTTCAGCCTGCATCCATCAACCCCGAGGAGACAAAAAAAAAAAAGTCCTCACTGCATGGGACAAACCCATCCCACTTGTTTTTCTAAGCCTATAAAGTTCAGTTTCCCCCTCTCACACTGAGTCTTCTGGAGGCGGTAACAACACAGACACTGGGAGGCAGGAATCCCTTCTTTCTCCTTCTCCCCTCTGGGTCCTGGAGTGAGGGATCACATACTTCCCAGAAGGAGAAATAGAAGCACCTGCAAAGGCACCCTGGCGAGAAGGGAACCACATTTCCTGAGAACTTTCTCTGTGCCAGATGTTCCATAGACATCATCTCACTGTAATCTGTATCATCACCCTAGGAGGTATTATTGTCTCCATTTTATGGATGGAAAAACTGAGGCTTAGGGAAATTAAGTCCTCTGCTTAAGATCACAACACAGATGGCAGAGCTTGACTATATTATTTTATTTCAAAGCCCTTTCCACACCACACCTTGGGGCACTTGCTCTGGGCTTCCCGGTTGTCTCAAAATGGATGGCCTCAGGGACAGCATTTGAGAATTGCTAAGGGTCTCTGCATCTGTCATACGGAGCTGCGACTGCAACGATGCACTGAGCAATAGCAGACCTAGCATCTCCACCAGCCAGGAAAACTGAGCCATGGATGGCAATCCAGGAGCCTGCCTCTTTGCTCAGCACCACAGCCAGACTCCATCCTTGGGCTCTTGTGACAGAGAACTCCCTGCCAATCTCCATGGTTTTGGTCTTCAGCCAGAAATACTCAGGTCCAGACACAGGAGCTGACCATGTGTCCACCATATCTGAGGCAAAAATCAGAGCTGTGTAACTTAGGGCAAGTTACTCAACCTCTCTGGACCTCTGTCAAATAGTAATAGTGCCTGCCTCAAAGGATTATTGAAAGTACTGAATGAGGTCATCCATGAAGGAGTTTGGCACAGACCCCACTGTGAGCACTCAGTGTTGGTACTGAGGAAGAGGTGTGGCATTGATTCCAGCAAGAGAGTGCTCCCCTCTACAGCCCAGCATTTCCCACCCATTAATTCATTCCACAAACACGTATGAGCACGGACTATGTGACAAGCACATACTTCCTGAGCACAGAGGTGAGCTAGTCAGAGGCTGTGCCTATCTCCTGGACACTCCCTCATTGCACCCTTCTTTATTATTATTATTATTTTTAAAGACGGGGGTCTCACCATGTTGGTCAGGCTGGTATTGAACTCCCGACCTCAGGTGATCCGCCTGCCTTGGCCTCCAAAGTGCTTGGATTACAGGCGTGAGCCACCGCGCCCGGCCCATCACACCCTTCTTAACCAGCCTCTCCATCTCTCTTCCACCCCATCCTTCATCTCACTCAATCTCAGCTCCCATACCAATTTCTCATCTCCACCTTCTTCCTGCATCCCATGCCCATCTCCACCTTGCACCTTCCGCCAGCTCCCTGTCTTTCCCCATCCCAGTCTCTTCTCCTGCGCAAGTCTCTACCCTCCATTTCCTCCAACTCATTCCTTCCTCCCCTGGCCTCATTCCCATCTCCTTCCTCATTCCCCATTTCATTTCTCCATCCCCAACCTGGACTTCACTCCCACCCCATCCCCATCTCACCCCAGTCTCCTGCCCGATTCCCATTCCAGTCTTTCCCTGCCATTTCTCTTCTTTACCCCATCTCCATCTCTCCCCTTCTGATTACAGGGGACCAGTGCAACCCACTGGGGAGGGGACACTGCCCCCAGAGGCCACTATGGGAAGGTGCATTCCAGGAGACGAACCCCAAGTCCTCCAGAGCTGGTGCAGCCCCAGAACCTGCAGTGGGTAGAGTCGAGGAGGGCGGCGACTGGGCAGCAGGCAAGCTCCTCGCTCCCTGCCCCCATCCGTCCCCCTCTCCTCTGGGCGGCCCACCACGCTGGGACCTCGGCCCACAGCCCGGCTCCTCACGCGGCTCCTGTTTTATTAACCTGCCTGTCGCTGCTCTCGCCACTGAATAGGGCCTGTCGGGGCGGGGGGGGGCGGGGAGGGATAAGGAGGGGGGGGCCCTGGGCTTTGGCAGAGATCACCATGGAAACGGCAGCCTCGGCCAATCAATGGACAGGCAGCACCGAGTGCAGCAGGCAGCTCGGTCTCTGAAGCCTCGTGCAGCCGCAGGCTGACTCCTGCCTGACAGGCCTTCCACAGCCCCTGCGGTGGGAGAGGATAAGAGCAGGGACGAGACCCTAGGAGAGGGGGCTGAGGTGCAGGAGTAGGGGGTAGTATGAGGCCAGGGGACACTGAGGGTTGGACTAGAAGGTGAGGAGAAACTGGGTAAGGGGATCAGAGACTCCTGGGGTGGGGTTTTGGAGGCAGGACATCAGGAGCCTGGGACGGGGGGGTTGCATTTCTCCCCAGCTGCAGTGCTCTGCCTAAGCCAAGGTTTCTCAGCCTCAGGACTATTTGACCTGTGTGGTGCGGGCTGCCCTATGCACTGCAGGATGTTTAGCTGCATCCCTGGCCTCCATCCACCAGAAGCTACAGCATCCCCCCACCCCCAGTTGTGATAACCAATGTCTCCAGACATTGGCAAATGTCCCATAGGGGGACAAAAACACCCCTGAGTGAGAACTTCTGGTCCAGGCGCTCATAGGGCAGGGGTAACTGTTTGTGAAACGTGCTCTTTCTGAGCTGGCTTCTCTAGGGGAAGAAGGAAGGAGGAAGAAGAAGACGAATAGGAGTGGGAGTGAAAGAGAAGAGAAGAGGAGGAGGAGCAGAAGGAGGGAGCCCAAGGCAGGGTTCTGGGTGCGTGGGAGAGCCTCTGGAAATAGGGGTGTAGGAGAGAGACACCCCGGGGGGAGACACAGGGCTGCCATTTTGTGCTGCAAGGATGAAATAAAGTAAGATTCCCAAATGCCTTTCCTCATGGAAGTTCCTTCTACCTGCTACAGCCCTTCCCAACCCTGCTATAGAAATACTGTCCTTCCTCCAGGCCCACATCAGGCACCACATCCATGAAGCCCCCCATGATCATCTCAACACATTGAATTTTTTTTTTTTGACAACGTCTCACACCATCGCTCTGGCTGGAGTGCAGAGGCATGATCACGGCTCACTGCAGCCCTGACCTCCTGGGCTCAAGTGATCCTCCCCCCTCAGCCTCCCGAGCAGCTGAGACCACAGGCATGCAACATCATGCCCAGCTAATTTTTAATTTTTTTTTTTGTAGAGACAGGACCTCCCTATGTCACCCAGGCTGGTCTTGAACTCCTGGGCTCAAGCAATCCTCCTAGCTTGGCCTCCCAAAGTGCTAGGAGGCGTGAGCCACCATGCCCAGCCCAGACTGAATTTTTATTTTCTCCAGGACTGCTCATCGTTTTCCTTCTACCTCCATGCTAGTACTCAGCACCTTGGTTCACCTACTAACAATAGTTCCCTTTATTGAAGGTTTCCTATGTGCCAGATGCTTCGGCAAAAGCTTTAAGCATGTTTTCTCATTTAATCCTCCTCACAGCTCCCTGCATCTCCAGTACTATTATCATTTTACAGATAAGGAAACTGACACACAAATTACGTAAGTTGCTCAAGGTCACTCACCAGTTAGAAATAGCAATGTGAGGACTGAGACCCAGGCTTTCCTGACTTCGGCGGGTGTGTTTTGAGCCTCTGCTGTGCACTGTGTAAGTGTCCATCTCCCCCGTTAGATTCAGAATCGCCTGCAATGCCTGGCACAGTGCTGGCGAGTGGCAGGCACTTGAGAGCTGTTTTGAATTGGCTGGTGGTCTCTGGAAAGGTCTGTGTGGGCAGCTGAGAAGGTGGGACTGAATTGGCAGTGCCAGCGTGTTGAGTGCCCTCTAATGGCCCTCAGGTTTTGCTGGGGCCTGGATGAGCTGGGTCAACCTCATGAAAGGCAAATGCCGCTGAGGCTACATCTCAGCCACACTGCCTCACTGGGCCACCCTGGGTGTCTGGACAGACCTGTTCCTCAACCCCATGGATGCTGGGCCATGGCCCCCCTCGTGGACAGAGGGTCATGGTGGCGGTGGTGTGGGGTGGGAGTGAGGGCAGCTGGAGATCTCACACACAGCAGTGGGCTTCCTTCCCTCTAAGCCCTATTCCCAGGTTCCAAGCTCTCTGGGGAATTGGAGCCAGAGGCCTCGGGAAACTGTCACTGTGGAGCCTGGGCCCTAACCGAGGCCTAGAAGATGAAGCAAACTCCCCTTTTCCCCATTCCTCCCCCTACAGTAAGAGCCCCTTTCCCTCCTGCCTCATTTGAAATGGAGGGGGTAGTGTTGCAGACAACTTCCGTCACAGCCCACCTCCCAGCAGGGTTCATTCCACCCCATCCCTGCCTTATATTCTGTAGAAAAGGGTTTGAGGCTGAGGGGTGTCTGCCAGGAAGCCTCGCATGATGATGCTTCCCACCCAGGTTAAGGTTTTGATCTGGATTCCAGGAGCTGGAGTCCCAGGGGGCTCACATCAGAGCTGCTCCCCCACCCCAGACACACATATACCATCCGCCTCCCCCAGGAACCTGCAACACACGCACCTCGGCTTTGAAGGCAGGGCTCCTGACAGGCTGCCGTTCCCATGGCAACCCCATCCCAGGCTGCCCTACCCAGCACTTCCTTCTTCCCCCCTTCCTCCACCCTGAACCCACATCACCTTCATTCATAGAACAAGAACTGCTTCACACTGGCAAAGTGGACACCCCTTCCCCTAGTTCTCTCCCTTTTTTTCTCCCTCTTCTCATTCAATGGAGAACCCAAAAGCAGACAGAGAAATGGATGGAAAGAGTAGAACTAAGGTGGATGAAGGGGTAGGATGGGAATGGGGAGGAGCCATGGCTCAGTGCCTTCTGCCAACCTGTGGCCCCTCCAACCCCAGGGCTCCCGCCTCTGCTCCTCTCATTCCCAGCTCTGTCTCCGTTCATGGACCTGTGCTTCTCCCAGCTCTGTCTCTGCAGAGATCCAAGACCTAGCCAGGCTGTCTGATGGGCTTATGGCTCCAATCACAACAGGGCCAGGTCTCAGCCTCCAGGCCCAGGTCTCCAGCCAAACTGTAGCTCAGAGGACAGGTGCAAAAACTGGGCTCTGGAACTCAGCCCAGGAGTACCGAGGCTGCTCCTGCCCCTAACTCTGGTGCTCCTCCACCATAAGACACTACCTTGCAGAGCCCACTGGGGAGTGAGGGGACTCTCATTTACAGTAGGATTGTGGGAAGGAAGAGCTAGAGGGGAGTCTCAGACCCCAGCCCTGGTAAAGCAGTGCAACTCCTCCTGCTGAGAGAAGGAAACTTGGCTTTTGGGCCATTCGCAGGTGCTGTTGGAAAGTCAGGACAGGCATCAGTCCCATCTCTGCAGGAGGCCTGAGCAATAGTCAATTCAGCTTCAGAATCAACCAGACTGGATTTGAATTATCATGCCCTAATTTATTCACTGTGTGATATTACCTTCTCCAAGACTTGTTTTCCATATCTGAAAAATGGAGATAGTAGTTACATATAGGTATATGGCCAACATTTATGAGCTCTACAACCCTTCCAGACACAGCGCTTGAGATGTAGTATCTCATTTAATCCTCATAACAGCCCAGTGAGGTAGATATTTATTATTATTATCGTATCTAGTTTATTCTACAGAGAGGAAACTGAGGCTCAGAGATGTTAAGGGTAACCCAGCTATGGGGCTTTTGTTATTTTTTTAACAGACAGGGTCTTGCTATGTTACCCAGGCTGTTCTCTAACTTCTGGGCTCAATCGATCCTCCCGCCTCAGCCTCCTGAGAAGCTGGGACTACAGGTGTGCAGTACCACTGAGCCTGGCTGGGAGCAGGGCTTTTCACCCAGGCCCTATTAAGATGATGTATGCACAGTGTCCCGCAGCTGCTAACTAACCAATAAGTGTGGATTTTCTTATCAGTGAGGGTCTAGGCCCTACACTGGCCTCATCTCTCATTTCCCTTCACTCTGGGGATACGCAGCCTCTGCTGGCAACCAAGATTGTGAATTTACTGGGTGAGAGTCAGGAAGGAGCCCAGGCTTGGTGAGATTGAGGATGTGGTACGGAGGGGACCTAATTTTGTGGCAGCGAGAGACCATCTCTAGCTGGCCCCTCAACTTGGAAATAGAGCAAGAGGGTGAGGCAGTGGTTTGTCCAAGGTTATTTAGTGAACAGACAGCTCCACTCCCCCTCAGCCCCCCAACCCAACCGTTTGGATAACACATCAAGGTCAGAAGCCTCTGAGGATGAGAATCTCTGGAGAAGGGTGGCGAGGTATGGGGGAAAGTGATATTTCTACCAAAGGGAGCTGTCCGGGAGCTCAACCTCACACAACCGGACTCGAAACTCCTCACCTCCCTTAAGGTTTACCCCCAGCTCCTCCAGCTTCCAACCACCCCATCCCTGAGCAGCCCCGCCCCTGCAAGAACCTTGGAACACTGGGGCCTAACCACCTCCCCTCACCCCCCATCTTGAGGGAATGTGCCAAACAAATGGCATTGTTCCCCACACAATGGACACAAAGAACTTGGGAATTCACAGAATGGTCCTGAATTTCTGCTTCCTTCCCCTCCAAGCCCTAGAGAGATCCATTGTCTGTAAACTCCACTTAAAATATGCACCATAGCTCCAGCTGGGGAGCCACTTAAGACCGACGGAAGCTCCTCCTCCCACCCCCACCCGCTGCTCTCCCTCCTTCCTAGCCCTTTCAGACCTAGGCAGAAAGGAGGGGGAGCAGCAGCCACCTGGAGTCCTTGATGAGTCTGAAGCTGGGAACAACCCTGCCCACTCCCAGGTTCCTTAAATCAGATCCTAATCTCACTGGGTCAGACCCAGCACCACTCAACACCGGGGGCTCCCATTTTTTCAGCTGCATTGGGGTTGAAGGACCTGATCCGCTGGTGGACTACTAATCACAGAACTTTAATGCTGACATGAAGACTCCCTGGGGCCCCTCCCTCTATTCTCCTGTCTACCCCTAAGAACAGGGAACTCACTGCCTTCTAAGGCACCTGTTCTACCCCTGAAACTTCTCATTTTTTTTTTTTTTTTTTTTTTTGAGATGGAGTCTCAATCTGTTACCTGGGTAGGCTGGAGCTCAATGGCACGATCTCAGCTCACTGCAACCTCAGCCTCCCAGGTTGACGCGATTCTCTTGCCTCAGTCTCCCAAGTAGCTGAGATTACAGGTGCACACCAACACACCCAGCTAATTTTTTGTATTTTTAGTAGAGATGGGGTTTCACTATGTTGGCCAGACTGGTCTCAAACTCCTGACCTTGTGATCCGCCTGCCTCAGCCTCCCAAAGTGCTGGGATTACAGGCATGAGCCACCTCACCCCGTGGAAACTTCTCATTCTTATAATGACTGTCCTTAGAAGGAGCCCCACCCACTTCTCTTTAACCACCCAGTCCTTCACCTCCCTGCTCCTATGTTAACATGGTCTTCCCCTGCTGTGTGACAGCCTCATGGAATTTGAAGTCTGCCAATATATTCTCCTGAGATAATATATTGAATATGTTGAATATATTGAACAAACAATATATTTGAAGGTTGTCAATACATTCCCCTGTATGCAGGGGATACAGATAAGATAACCAGCTCTCAGCCTGAGAATAAGACTCACACCTGTAATCCCAGCACTTTGGGAGGCCAAGGCAGGTGGATCACTTGAGGCCAGGAGTTCGAGGCCAGGAGTTCAAGGCCAGCCTGGCCAACATGGAGAGACTCCGTCTCTACTAAAACTACAAAAATTAGCTGGGTGTGGTGGCAGGTGCCTCTAGTCCCAGCTACTCTGGAAGCTGAAACACGAGAATCACTTGAATCTGGGAGGCAGAGGTTCCAGTGAGCTGAGATCAGGTCACCGTACTTCAGCCTGGGCAACAGAAGAGACCCTGTCTCAAAAAAACAAACAAAAAAGCACAGATAACCAGCTCTCCCAGAGGGTTGTAACTCTGGTGGGAAGTCAGATATAAATATCTGATAAGATAACGCATAATCACCAAGTAAGATAAGAAGTTGACTACAGGAACTTGGTAATATGAAAACATCTAACAAAGGAAACTGATCTAGTGTGGAAGGGAGAAGGGTGGCCCACGGTAGGCTTCCTGAGAGCTAAAGAAAGTAGGATTTGGCCGGGCACAGTGGCTCAAGCCTGTAATCCCAGCCCTTTGGGAGGCTGAGGTGGGTGGATCACCTTAGGTCAGGAGTTCGAGACCACCCTGGCCAACATAGTGAAACCCCATCTCCACTAAAATACAAAAATTAGCTGGGCGGGTGGCATATACCTGTAGTCACAGCCACTCAAGAGGCTGAGGCAGGAGAATCATTGAACCCGGGAGGCGGAGGTTGTAGTGAACAGAGATCATGCCACTGCACTCCAGCCTGGGTGACAGAATGAGACTCCATCTCAAAAAAAAGAGAAAAGAAAAGAAAAGAAAAGAAAAAAGAAAGCAGGATTTAACTCCTGAAAGAGGGGAGGAAACAGTATGCAGGGTGGTGGGATCAGACTGTGCAAAGGTCCTGTGGCAGGAGGGAGCCTGTCTTATTCAAGGACCTGAAGAGGCTAGTGGGACTGGAGGCCAGTGGGTAGGGTTGTAAGACTGTAGGTCTCAGTGAGGCGTTTGGTATGATTCTAACAGCAATGGAAAGATACAAATGTGTACGTGCAATAAGGGCTGATTGACATTTGCCTCAGAATGACACAGATCCCTAGAGTCACTGGCCCAAAAACAATTCTTCCGAGCTTTTGCACTTGCTGTGCCCTCTGCCTGAAATGCTGTTTCCAGATTTTTCTGAGGCTGATTCGTTCTCATCATTTAGGTCTTGACCCAAACCACCCATCCTAAAGGAGTTCCCTCTACATGCACTGTTGCTCTCCATCACTTTTTCTTACTTTATTATTTTTACAGCACTTTCACAATCTAAAACAAAATTGTTAATTTCTTTGCTTGTTTACTGTTACTGTTTCCACTTGCTAGAAAAAAATACTTAGTATAGGCAGGAATTTTGCCTTAATGATTACCACATTCTAGCATCAGCATTGTGCTAGCCCACAGTAGGGCCTCAATAAATAACAAATGAACTAATGAATGAATGACTGAATACACACCAAGATAAAAGGGCCAGTATTTACCCCAAACATATACATATAAGTATATAGCTATTTATGAGCAAGTGCATGTGTACACATGGTGACTCAGGGACCTCCCTCACCTACAAGGACCACCTCTCAAGGAGCCTCTTAGGCAATCCAGAGCCTGTACAGTTCATCACACTGGTCTAGCGAATCAATATCCACCTCCTCTGGCTGAATGAGGACCTACACAAGCAGACATGTCTCAGGTCAGCCATTGGTTAATCAAAGACAAGGGTAGAATTTAAAGTGCCCTATGGAGGGGCAGTGGAAAGAGATTGAGCCCTGTGGCCTGGACAAAGTAAAACCCCTTAAAGGCTCCATCTATTTCCCACCTCTCATTTCCCATCTCCTCCTGGGACCCCAGACCATCTTCCACTGCTCCCCATTCCCACTCTACCGGAAGTGGCTGAACCAGGCACTGTGTGGGAGGCAGAACAAAGAGATTAGAATTTAGTGGGATTTTACAGGGTTTGGGAATTTGACTAGTTAGTTGGGAAACATTTTAAACAAGCATTTATTGTCTAAGTGAGCACCTACTAAGTGCAAAGCATAGGCCAGATTCATACATAATAGCTGAGTTAGGGGAGATTGTGAAAAATAATTTAGTGGGAAACCTAAAAGTGGAATCCCTGTGTTCCCAAGGTACATGTTAGAGTGGGACACAGTTAATTCCCAGTTGGGGAGCTCTGGGATAGCTTATCGGAGTATCGTTCTAAATAACTACCACTTTAAAGAGCACTTACTGTGTGCGCACGTTTTACATGTGGCCTTTCTTATTTAATTCTCACTCTAAGCCTGTGTATGTATGATTGCTATTATTATCCCATTTACAGATGGGGAGACTAAGGCTCAGGGAGGATTAAGTGAGTTGCTCAAATTTTCCACAGCTATTAAGTGGCAGAGTAGATTTTCAAGCTCAAGAGGAGACTCCAGAGTCCCTGCTCTGGGACCTCGCCATGATGATGGGTCATAGCTGTGCCTTGTAGCAAAGGTAGGACTTAGGTGGAAAGATAAGAGAAGTCTATTCTAGAAAGAGTACACAATTTGAGAAAAAGCCGACAGGCAATGGTGCCAGATGTGTGTGTGTGTGTGTGTGTGTGTGTGTTTTGAGATGGAGTTTCGCTCTGTCGCCCAGGCTGGAGTGCGGTGGCACAATCTTGGCACATTGCAACCTCCACATCCCAGTTTCAAGCGATTCTCCTCACTCAGCTTCCCAAGTAGCCAGGATTACAGGCACTGCCACCACGCCCAGCTAATTTTTCTGTATTTTCAGTAGAGATGGAGTTTCACCGTGTTGACCAAGCTGGTCTCCAACTTTTCCTGGATCCATCTGCCTCCACCTGCCTCCACCTCCCAAAGTGCTGAGATTATGGGTGTGAACCGCCACACCCAGCCCAGAAGTTTTTTAATCTCTGATAGCCTGAGGTCCTAGGAGATTTAAAACAACAACAACAAAAACAAACAAACAAATAAAAAACGATTGCTGACTTTTTCCTCTATCTGGTCTTTAGGATATTAGCCCTGGGGTGGATTCCTTGCCCTGGGTGTGTCTTTTCTCTAGTTCCCAAACAGAACTTTAACCAAGGGTGGATGGTAGTGGGGTGACAGTGCAGTATTTTTGGTGAATTGGTCTTCTCCCTACCCTGGCTGGGGATGGGGGCCACTTGGGGACACTTTCCAGGCCCAGCTGGTCCTCTGCCCATCTGCATCCCTGCCTCCTGACTCATTTTATTCCAGCCAATAGAGTCTTAGCATGCAAATTTAATGAATAGGCAAAGAAATGATTGGCTCATTTTCCCTGATGTAATAATGCCACTATTCAAGTAACTCCTATGAACCCTACCCCCACCCCAATTCAGGGCATTTGATCATGTTCTGGCAAGAATCCCCAACTCCTCTATTTTCCCTTTTTTTCCCCCCCTTTCTGAGTTAGTGAATCACTTCAAAATGCTCGACTCATCTCTCCAGGGATGGGATGTCTGGAGGACCAGGAAGCCACCCTTGGGCCTGAACCACTGCTGTCTTTCTGGGAGGCCCCTTATGCCTCTGCTGACCGTGGGGTAGCATCAAATCCAGGATAACAGAACCCATTTAGTGAGATATTTTGCGAGAATCCATGTCCAAAGGCTTCCTGAAACCAAACCCCAGCATATCGGCTGTTCCTTTCAGCCCCTAATTTAGTAATTCTATTGAGAAAAAGAGATTGTGGGTTTTTTTATTTGGTGTGATTTATTCTTTATCATATAAATAATAATAATTTACACAAAGCTCGTCCCCAAACAGAAGAGAATCTGTACATAAAAATAAACAAAAATTAAACTGAGCTGGGCCTGGTGCCCAGAAAACCAGCCAATTCCAAACACAACCGGGGGAAAAAATTCTCCAGGTCCTAGGAGCTGTGGGGCCTTGGCTGGAATTCTGGGTGGAGACTCCGGTCGGTCCGGGAAGCCACTGCCCTCCTTCCTCTAGATCCTGTGACGGATGATGGCACCTCTGGCAGCCAACATTAACGGAGAGCCAACCAGCAAGCTCATTGAGTTGGGAGGTGGGTGGGATTTGGGCTCAAAGGAAAAATCACTTTTAAAACTCCTGGGCGGTGTTGCTTGCTGCTGGCTTCCAGGGGCTGTCAGAGATACTGTGGCTGGGAAGATGGGGTGTTGGCCACCACCTAAAGTGGGTGGAAGCTGCCGATGGCTCCATCTTTCTCCTGCAGTTCTTTAGAGGCATGAATTGGGCAGAGTATCTACTGGTCTTCTGTTCCCTTGGAGCTCTAGCCCCCTCTCTGGAGGCTCGTTATTTCTTATAAATATTGAAAGATGACAAGCAATCTTCTTGGCCATTGATTAATTTCCCTCAGCAGGCACTCTTCGGCTGTTTGAAACTTCTCCTTCACCACCTCCATCTTATTTCAGAAAAATCTCTAAGAAGGAGGCTGCCTTCCACATTCTGATTTTGTACCTTTATTTACAAAGGGAGGGAGTATATGTGGCTTAAACTGCTGTTTGGCTTGACTGTAAGCCCTATCCTCGCATCCCAAGGCAGGGGTTAGATCTGCGTTGGTCTGTAGGTACACAGTCATTTGCAATTAGGGACTTCATAAATGGTGAAATTGATCATGATAGTGAGCGTGATAAGGCTAAGATGGTGATGGAGAAGACAAAAGGAAAAGGGATTGTAATAGCGGTGCTGAGCCTGCCCATGTGTTGAGTGATTAGCTGGCTTAGCCTGAAAAGAGAAATAAGAAATAGTGAACTGGTGGTGAAAGCTAAGGACAGGAGAGGAGGAAAGTGAAGGTAAATGTGTGCAGTTGCAGGTGAAGCTTCCAGAGAAGAGAGGTAGCATGGCCCAGTGGTTAGGAGTCTAGATTCTAAGGCTAGACATTCTGGTTTCAAATTCTAGCTCAGCCACATACTAGCTTAGGGAAGTTTTTAACCTCTTTGAGCCTCAGCCTCCCCAGGCGTAAAATGGGAATCATAATAGTACCTGCCTCAGAGGGTGGCTGGGAACACAGAGCAAGTGCCTGGCCCATGGTAAGTGCTGTGTGAGCATGTGCAACCTCAGGTGTAGGTGGGGTTAGTTACAGCCAGAGGAAGGGCCACAAAACACAGCAAGCAGTTCTGGGAGGATTCGGGAGACCTCCGTCAGGCCCCATCACAGTCCTGTGTGACTTTCCCCATCTGGGCCTCGGGTGCCTTATGAAAGGAGAATTGAAGTAAATAATATTCAGGCCTCAAAAAGTCCCCTTGGGCAGCAAAGCTCTGTATGCATGACTGATAATGGTCCTGTGGGAACATCCAGGCCCAGATAAAACTCTACAAGTCTATAGGTCAAGGTGTAGATTCAGCAGGCATGCTTGTTGTGTTAGGGGTCAAACCCAGGGAGTTGCTGAGCTGGTTGAAACAGCCTCCTTTTAGGGGTAATAGATGAGAGGTGAGTTCTTGCCTGGGAGAGGAGGTTCCAACTGTCCTTCTCACCAAGGAGGCTGCTGGGCTCCAAAGTGCAGCCCTGATGGAGTCAAGCCGCCGATGATGGCTGTACTGTGACTGTAGCCATGTTGGCATCTGCTCCCAAGTTTGGGTTCATGAGGAGTTTCACTACCAGAACCAGCCTTTTCCGGTTCTTCCCCTTGTTTGCATTCTAGAGTTTTTTCCTACCCCCTAGGGTTGAAGGACAGGAGGGATAGAAAGGGCACTCATGCCCTCTGCCTAATTAAATCTTTATAGACCCTTCCTTCTCTAGGCCTTGTCTAAGGATGTCAGAGCCCGCTAAAGTCCCCACACCAACAGGAGGCTATCAGAGGCTGCAGGGGAGGAATTGATCACAGGACGTTCTCCCTTTATTCTGCCTTAGAGGAAACCCAGCTTCAGGTTCATTGCTCCCTCAAAGTCAGGGGTGAGGAAGGAGTTTGGCCTTCAGTACCCAGGAGCCTTCATCAATCCCTCACCTATTTTCCTGACAAGGCTCAGCCACTCTTCCACCTGAAGGAGGGAGAAGAGCCCTGCCATGTCCTGAATTCCAGTCCTGGGAACACTCAACATCGTGGTCTCTGGTCTCAGCCTGAATTTCATCTAAGAGTGGAAGCCTGCCTCTTAGATGAAATTCTAAGCCTGCCTGTGGTGTCTGCCCCCTGGGCTAATACTTGGTTGCCTTAGGTCCCAATCACCCTAGGTACAGGGGATCATGGACTGTGTGTGTGCATTTGGTTGGTGCTTAGAAGATATAATACAAATATTAGCAATCCACTTGAACTCTTACTCTGTCAGGCTTTACGCTAGATGTTCCATATGCATCATTTTACTGAATCCTCATTTCAGAGTAGAAAACAGGCTCAGAGAAGTCAGGTCATTTATTCAAGGTCATGCAGTTAGAAAGCATCAGAGTCTAGATTTGTGGACCCCTCTGATTCCAAAGGCTGTGCTCTTATTCACTGAGCTTTGCACCATCTACCTGGATGAACATGAAGTCCCCTGCCTGACACTCAGTAACTAACTGTCCTCAGTTTACCACACTTAGGACAGTGTGGTGGGCCACGGGGGGCTATCCTCAGGCCTCAGATCCACCTGCCCACCCATGATCTCCTGTCTACCTAAGACTGTCCAGGGAGCCTCCGAGAAAAGCAGATCCCAGAGCTATCCCAACAGCTTAAGGAGGCAGCCAAGTCTTTGCTGAGCCTGCAAACCCCCATCTATAGGCCCCTATGAGCTCATTTTGAGAACTCCAATACCTCTTCCCAGCCCCTGCTCCCTCCATCAAAGTGATCCTCCAACCCCACTTTCCATTTCCTCTCCTACCTCCAAAGCATTCCCTGCAGCACCCCCAGGTTCCCTTCGTCCTGAAGCCCAGGCTGTAGAGTTAGACTAGTCCAGCCTGCAAATCTCCCAGTTGGGCTTCTTTTTGGGGTCACAGTTTCAGAAGCCTCTCTGCATCTTGCCTGTACTTTGATAGATCATATGAAAACCTGAGTCTCCTCGCTGCTCTTCTGGAACCCCCTCCTCCCTGCAACTTCTCCCTGCTCACTAGCTGCACAATGCAGTCAGAGGGAAGGGGGTGGACTGGCAGAAACCAGCGTGTTTCTGAGGCTGGAAAACAGAACTGTAGGAAATTAACAGGCTGAGAAATGTCTGCTCTGCTCCGTGTTTGTTTTGCACTCTCAGTCTTTCTCTCTGCAGCTCTCTCCTCCTGCCCCTGCCCCTCTCCCACCCCCGCTGCTCAGCATGGGTGCCTGGGGCTTGGTGGCTGTGCGTCTGGGCCTTGCAGGAAGGTGCATCCCGGTGTACGTGTGAGAGTGTGCGTGTGTGTGTGTTTCTCTGTGTGTGTTTAGGGATGGCAGACCTGCCCCTCCTTCAGAGGCAGCTTAGCCAGAAACGCCAGCGGCAGAGACAATTGTGCGGGTGGGGATGCTGAGCCCAGAGCCGGCAGAGCCCGCGGGCAGGCAGAGAAGCACCACACAAGAAATTGATTCCATTAAAAAGTAATCTTAAATTTAATAAAAGTTATGATTTGATTATAGCCACAGAACCTACAGGCAAGAGGGAAGGGGGGTGGATTCTAGTGATGGATAAACAGAAAGAAAAAAAACAAGGGAGGGGGAGGGGAGGAGAGAGAGATGCTTAGGTTTGGATGGATGAGAGGATGGAAAGACCTGGGGGTGGGGAACGAGACCATTTTCTCTCCCTCAGATGGAAGAAAAAAGCCTGTGGCTGGATTCCAAAGAGGAAGCAAGAGTGAGGAGTGAGAGAGGAGATGCGAGGAGCTCTCGGGAGTTGGAAATGCTGGAGGGGCTGGGACACGGAGGCAGGCCTGGGAGAGGCGGATGTGCAGGAGGGATGGTCTGCAGCCCTGGGAAGGCAGGAAAAGAACGCAAAGCAAAGCACCCGTTTAGCATTCGGACAGGCAGTCCTGGGTTTTGACCCCAGGTCAACCTCTTCCTAGCAGTGTAACCCTCTCAGGCCCTCAGCTTTTTCGTTTGCCAAATGGAGCCATGGAGATAGTGCCTACCTCACAAGGTGGTCATGAGGATGAGTGAAATTGTGCAGGTGCATCTCCTGGGTGCCCAGTAAAGGACAGCTCCCTTCCTGACCCTGCCCAGGTGGAGGTCATTGCCCCAACACTGCCCCCTCCTGTTTGTTTGCAAGCACTGGCCAATCCTACTCCTATTCTTTTTGCAATGGAGGGGACTGAGTGGCCTTCATCTCCAGTCTCAATCTGGAGGCTGGTTCTCCTGAGTAATCTCATACTTTGTCCTTTGCCCACCTCTAGAGCATGAAGAGGGTATGGGCAAGGCACTCTAGAGCCCACTTCCACTATGAGCTAGGGGACACATTCCTTTGCCTAATCTGCCGTGCCCCACCCTGCCTTTTCTCTCCCCCTCAGCCTAGAATCACATGTAAGTTCCAAGCTGAAACTCTCCTGACCCCTGAGAAGTGTCCCTTGAGTGAGACTGCACAGATCCAACCCCTTGGCCACCAAATGGAGCCATGGAGATAGTGCCTACCTCCGTGGTTCTGTTGGGCACAGCATTTGGCTTTCAGGCAAGTCTCCTGTTGTTCGGAGCCTGGCCCTGTCTCTAGGCCGGCTGGGAGGGAGCTGGGACCTGCAGGGTCAGCACCAGAACTGGTGAGTGGGGCCTGGGCAGGAAGCCAGGACATCACTGTAAGATGCTAAGTGAGGCCACAGCCAGAAGATCCCAGCTACCCCAGAATCCAGGAATTGAGAACCAGGAAAAATCGTCATAGCAACAGGAGTCCCCTGGGGAAGCAAGAAATCATTCTGGGGATAACACAGCCAGTTCTGCTCAGTCATTTCATCCGGGCTGCTGTTAGCAAAGTACCTCCACCTGAATTCACTCTTGCCCCTTGGCATGTTAAAGTCACCTGCTGGTTGGAGACATTGAGGAAGACAGGACTGGTGTTATTAGCATCTTCATTTTACTGATGAAGAAACCGAGGTCAGAAAGAGCAAGCTACTGTCCCCAGGCCACACAGCTTGTAATATATGGAGCTGAAACTGAGAGCAAGCGTTTAGACTCTGGATAAAGGTACCACAGCCTACCCTACCGAGCGTCACTCATCATGGCTACATCTACTGGAGGCCTTGTCACCACTGCTGTCACCATGCTGCCTAACTCCCCTCTCTTTTGCCAATATCACCACCTGGAGCCCCATCACAGCGGCTACTGGACTCACACACACATCCTCTTCCAGGAAGGGCAGCCCAGTCTGGGATTCTCATGTCCTGTGTAGTTTCCAGAAGAAAGAAACTATAGCCCTGAAGGTGGGGCAGGGTGACTTAGAGACAGTGGAGCACGGTGACCGGCAGCTAAGAGGCTCTTGGCATTGCTGAGGGTCTGACTGGGACTATGGATACAATCTGGCCACTACCTCCAAAGGATTTCCAGACCTCTCCCTGTGAACCAAGACAGGGAGATGGACAGGCCACTTCCTGGGTGGGGACCTCCAGTGGGGCACCCTTCCACTCCAAGACGTGCTGCCTCTCTAACACATGTGGCCTCTCCAAGACAGAAATCCCACTCTGCTGCCCAACCTCAGTCTGTCTGATGTCTATTTTCTGGTTCTATTCTCTGCGAAGAGAACAGACACTCCCTATGTAAAATCCAGACACCCTCTTCTTCTTGAGAAAGATTCTTTCCTCCTCCTCTGCAGAGACTAAGGCACGGACGGCAGTGTCTGCGGTGAAAGGATCATTTAGGGAGAGGTCCTCCAGTGAGGTCTGATCTCTATCAGCGCCCTAGGCTGTGTTCTTAAAAGCAGATCCTTACTTTACTTGAAATGGTCCTTACCTCTAAGAGTTGCCTTTAGAGGTGACCTTCAGAAGGAGCCACCTTAGAGTCCTGACACCTGTGTGGCATTCATTAATAAATCACTTTCCCCAGCCACTTCCCAGAGCTTGTCTTCCATGATGGATGTAGAAAAGGGTTCAGTCAGGGAAGGGAAACTAACTTGGGCCAAGAGCCTGCTGCATACCAGGCCCTTGCTAGAGGCTTGACCTACAAGATACCACTTGATCCTTGCAACAGCTTCGTGAGGCAGCTCTGTTATCTCCACTGGACAGCTAAGAAAACAGAAAATCGGCCAGGCATGGTGGCTCACACCTGTAATCCCAGCACTTTGGGAGGCTGAGGTGGGTGGATCACCGGAGGTCAGGAGTTTGAGACCATCCTGGCCAACATGGTAAAACTCCATCTCTACTAAAAATAAAAAATTAGCCAGGTGCGGTGGCACATGCCTGTAGTCCTAGAGACTCAGGAGGCTGAGGCAGGAGAATCACTTGAACCTGGGATGTGGAGGTTGCAGTGATCCAAGATTGTGCCACTGCACTCCAGCTTGGCATGTGCACACACACACACACACACACACACACAGAGAGAGAGAGAGAGAGAGAAACAGAAAATCAGAGAGGTTAAGTGACTTAACCAAGGTCACACAGGAAAAAAGTGGCAAAACTGGGATTTGAACCCAAATATATCTGAATGGAAAGTCCGTGCTCTTTCTACCCTATGTGCCTTCATCGCTGGTTCAGCCTTAAGGATGGAGGGCTCCTTCACAGAAAAAAGTTCTCCACTCCAACTTGGCAGTATTTTTCAAAATGAAAAATTCATACTTATTTTGAGCCAGCAATCTCTTTTCTAGGAATAAATCCTCAAGAAACACTCATACATGTGCACAAAATGTATTAGATGATCTTGTTTGCAAAGCAAAATATCAGAAACAAACCAATGTCCATCAGTAAGGGATTGGATAAACAAAATGAATGACTACGTAGCTGTAAGAGGAGGAACGCCGGGTGCAGTGACTCTTGCCTATAATCCCAACTCTTTGGGAGACTGAGGCAGGGGTGGATCACCTGAGGTCAAGAGTTCAAGACCATCCTGGCCAACATAGAGAACCCCCATCTCTACTAAATACACAAAATTAGCCAGGCATGGTGTAATCTCAGCTACTCAGGAGGCTGAGGCAGGAGAATCACTTGAACCTGGGAGGTGGAAGTTGCAGGGAGCCGAGATTTAACCAGGGCACTCCAGCCTGGGTGGCAGAGCCAGACTCTGTCTCAAAAAAAAAAAAAGAAAGAAAGAAAGAAAGGAGGAGCTAGCTATACCTTAACTTTACTGGCATAGAAAGCTCTCTATATCTAGGGGGGAAATAACAATATCTTAAATATTGAATATACTTACATATATTTTATATGTGCAAATATATTACATATACGTATTTTGTTTATGTAGTCGGTTGGTTTGCTTTGTTGCGTTTTTTTTTGTTTGTTTGTTTTTTACTTTTTTTTTTCTTTCTTATTCCATCCATAGCCAATGGAAGGTTTTTTTTTTTTTTGGAGGTGAAGTTTTGCTCTTGCCCAGGCTGAAGTGCACAGCACGATCTTGGCTCACTGTAACCTCTGCCTTGCAGGCTCAAGTGATTCTCCTGCTTCAGCCTCCTGAGTAGCTGGGATTATAAGAGCCCGCCACCACATCCTGCTAATTTTTTGTATTTTTATTAGAGATGGGGTTTCACCATGTTGACCACGGCTGGTCTTGAACTTCTCACCTCAGGTGATCTGCCCACCTTGGGTTCCGAAAGTGCTGGGATTACAGGCATGAGCCACTACCCCTGGACTGTAGTTGTTTTGTTTTGTTTTGTTTTGTTTTGTTTGTTCTTTTGGTTTTTTGGTTTTTTTTTATTTTTTTGAGACGGTGTCTCACTCTATCCCCCAGGCTGGAGTGTAGTGGCGAGATCTTGGCTCACTGCAACCTCCACCTCCCAGGTTCAAGTTATTCTCCTGCCTCAGCTTCCTGAGTAGCTGGGATTACAGGTATGCACCACCACACCTGGCTAATTTTTGTATTTTTAGTAGAGATGGGATTTCACCATGTTGGTCAGGCTGGTCTTGAACTCCTGACCTTGTGATCCACCCACCTCAGAATCCCAAAGTGCTGGGATTACAGGCATGAGCCACAGTACCCAGCTGGAGTACAGTGGTGCAATCTCGGCTCACTGCAACCTCCGCCTCCCAGGTTCAAGGGATTCTCCTGCCTCAACCTCCTGAGTAGCTGAGATTACAGGCATGCGCCACCACACCCGGCTAATTTTGTATTTTTAGTAGAAATGAGGTTTCTACATGTTGGTCAGGCTGGTCTCAAACTCCCGACCTCAGGTGATCCGCCCACCTCTGCCTCCCAAAATGCTAGGATTACAGGCGTGAGCCACCACACCCCGCCTGTAGTTGGTTTTTTAAAGCGCTGATTGTTTCCCAGTGAGGCGGAAGTGGGGAAAAGGTGGGGAAGGGTAAAATAGCAACTTCCAGGCACCAGGAACAGACCCTCCACCCTCTCTGTCTTTCATCAGAGCCCTGTCCTCCCTCTTACCCCTGAGGACTCTCAGTGCAGACATCACAGTGCCTAGGACAAGGGAAGGGAGTTTCTTATCAGTGCTGGGCATGACTTCCTCCCACCAGCCCCATCCCCACCTGGAACCTCTTGTAAGCAGCTGTAGACTAGGCCCATTGTTGATGGTCCCCAGGAGATTGTTTCATCAGCTTATAATCAATGGGGCTTAAACACATCTTGCCACTAAAAGGTGAGGATAAAAGCTGGGGTCACCCTCTCTGGGCTGCATCTCATGATGTGGTGGAGCTGTGAAACATGGACTGTGTGCAAGTCAAACTTGGCTTAGTTCCTCCCTCTGGCTCTCTTGTTTATCACTAAGTTTTGTATACAGTAAGTCAGATGAAATCTGGGGACATCTGATAGGAAGGGGTTGGGCAAGGGAGAGATGTCTAGCATGTGACAAGCAGGAATTGGTTGAATATTTTTATTCTTCTTTAAAGAGCAGTCTTGGCCAGGCACGGTGGCTCTTGCCTATAATCTCAGCACTTTGGGAGGCCAAGGCAGGTGGATCACCTGAGGTCAGGAGCTATGGATGAGCCTGACCAACAGGTGAAACCTTGTCTCTACTAAAAATACAAAAATTAGCTGGGCATGGTGGCGTGGCACATGCCTATAATTCCAGCTACTTGGGAGGCTGAGGCAGGAGAATTTCCTGAACCCGGGAGGCAGAGGTTGCAGTGAGCCGAGAGCGTGACACCGCACTCCAGCCTGGGCGACACAGCCAAGACCCTGTCTCAAAAATAAAAAATAAAAGAAAATAAATAAAGATCAGTCTTTTTTTTGTTTTTTGAGATGTAATTTCACTCTTGTTGTCCAGGCTGGAGTGCAATGGCGCAATCTCGGCTCACTGCAACCTCTGCCTCCTGGGTCCAAGTGATTCTCCTGCCTCAGCCTCCTGAGTAGCTGGGATTACAGGCGTCCACCACCATGACTGGCTAATTTTTTGTATTTTTAGTAGAGATGGGGTTTCACCAGGTTGGCCAGGCTGATCTCAAAGTCAACCTCAGGTTATCTGCCTGCCTTGGCCTCCCAAAGCACTGGGATTACAGGCATGAGCCACCGTGCTAGGCCTAAAGATCAGCCTTGGCTGGGTGCTGTGCCTCACACCTGCAATTCCAGCACTTTGGGAGGCTGAGGTAGGAGGACTGCTTGAGCCCATGAGTTCAAGACCAGCCTGGGCAACAGGGAGACCTCATCTCTAAAATCAAAAAAGAAATTGGCTGGACATGGTGCCTCATGCCTACAATCCCAGCACTTTGGGAGGCTGAGGCAGGCGGATCACTTAAGGTCAGTAGTTGGAAACCAGCCTGGCCAACATGGTGAACCCCCCTATCAACTAAAAATACAAAAATAAGCTGGACGTAACTGGGTGTGGTGGCTCACACCTGTAATCCCAGAACTTTGGGAGGCTGAGGTGGGCAGATCACTTGAGGTCAGGAGTTCCAGACCAGCCTGGCCAACATGGTGAAACCCCATCTCTACAAAAAATACGAAATTAGCAGGGCGTGGTGGCATGCGCCTGTAATTCTAGCTACTCGGGAGGTTGAGGCAGGAGAATTGCTTGAATCCAGGAGGCAGAGGCTGTAGTCAGCCAAGATCGTGACACTGAACTCCAGTGTGGGTGACAGAGTCAGACTCTTTCAAAGAAAAGGAAAGAGAAGGAGGGAAGGAAGGGAAGGAAGGAAGGAAGGAAGGAAGGAAGGAAGGAAGGAAGGAAGGAAGGAAGGAAGGAAGGAAAGAAAGAAAAAATTGGACTTGGAGCAAGGATTACATGATGAGTTGTTAGTAGGAACATAGGTTGCAACTGGTTGCTGACTGTTCCGATAAACTCCAATGACCTTGTCTTCTCCCCACGCAGGTAGACCCACACCCTGTGCAGACTGGAAGCTCAGATGGACTACTGTCACCACACAGACAGATAGCCTATGTAGCAGCAAAAAACCTTTCATGAAACCTCAGATTGGCCTCATCTGGAAAATCATCTTTGGCTGTGTGTTCTTTCCAATAAGTTCTGCTATCCCTGCTTCACTGTTGAATGTGAATTCAGTGACCCTAAAGGACTATCCCACCCCACCCCACCACCATGCACACCTGCTCTCCCATCAGACTCAGTCTTCATCCCTGTAGTTGTGTCTCTCTCTGGATTGTCTTTCTTTCCTTCCATTTCTCTTTTTTTTTTTTTTTTTAAGACTGAGTCTCACTCTGCCCAGGCTGGAGGGCAGTGGTGTGATATCAGCTCACTGCAACCTCTGCCTCCTGGGTTCAAGCAATTCTTCTGCCTTGTCCTCCTGAGTAGCTGGTACTACAAACATGCGCCACCATACCCAGCTAATTTTTTTTGTGTTTTTTTAAGACAGGGTTTCACCATGTTGGCCAGGCTAGTCTTGAACTCCTGACCTCAGGTGATCCACCCACCTTGGCCTCCCAAAGTGCTGTGATTACAGGCATGAGCCACTGCACCTGGCCTCTCTCCCTCTGTTTCTCTAAGTAGACTTAGAGTCTTTTGGATCTGAATGACAGAAATACAACTCAAACTGGCTTAAGCTTTTTTGCTCACGTAACTAAAAAGCACAGGAATATACTTCAAGCATAGCTGAATCCAGGCACTCAGACATTGTCACCTGTATCTGTCTCACTTCAACTTTTGGGTCTCTCTCCATTGTGTTAGCTTTACTCTCTGATAGCCATTTTCCAAGCGGTTTAAGAAGCTCCAGTCTTAGGCCAGGTACGCTGGCTCATGCCTGTAATCCCAGCACTTTGGGAGGCCAAGGTGGGTGGATCATGAAGTCAGGAGATCGAGACCATCCTGGGCAACATGGTGATACCCCATCTCTTAAAAAAAAATTAAAATAAAAGTAAAAAAAAATTAAAAAGAAGCTCCAGTCTTACACTGACTAGTGTGGCAAACACCACAGAAAGAAAGCACTCGCCTTTCAATAGTTCAGCAAAAGATCCACTGCTAATGTTATTGGATTAACTTTTCGTGAGTCACAGTGTCCTGAAGATGAAAGGCACAGATTGACCAGGTCCAGTTACATGCCCACCTGGGATGCTGGGGTAAGATCAGGTTAGGTCACAGAGACAGGGAAGGAAGATGGGATACTTGACTGACCATGACCCTGACACTGGGAGGTCTTCACCTACTAGATCTCAGTTAGGTCTTTTGAAAAACTGGGTTGGTATCCAGATCTGATTCTCTGCTGTTGGGACACTTGCAGCCTAGTTTCTTTTCATAGCCTTAGGCAGATTATCTGAATTAAAGCAGCTTCCAGATCTTTCTCACTCTCACTACTCCCCTATTTCCACTCCCAGTGGAGACTCTGTGGTATAGAGGGGTGAGGGAGGGAGAAAAGAGAAAGCAAGAGATGGGATGAGAAGAACAGCAGAGAAAAAAGCTCTGAAGCAAACCTCCAAGGCTGCACTGGTCCCGGGCCACTTCAGCCCCCACCTCCATCCCACCCACTGGCCCACATCCTCCACCTGTGAGTGGTACATCGAGGCTGAGCTGTTCCAGAGCCCTGGCTGGGCTGGGCTCCAAGCTCTGCTGCTTTGTCAGGGTATCATTATCCCCATTCTGCAGCTCTTGTCACCTGGAGGTTCTTTCTTCTTCTCTGGCCCACACACCAACACACAGGTGCCTCCTGCCTGGCTTTCACCTCCTCCTAACTGCCACCTTCTTTTGGGGCCCTTTCCACTGCCACATAGTCATGGCTCTGCCCCTAAGGGTGCCATCCCAGCCCAGGCCCTTTTTCCCTCCTCTTCTCTTCCTCACTGAGTTCTCCACTCTTTGTCTAGAGAGAGCCAAAGTCTCTGCTGTAAGAGGTTTCCTTTTTCTCCCTGGGAGGAAAAAGGTGCAAGAGGTATCCAGGGTGCCGGGCAGATCCGACTAACTGATCACTCCTTGAGAACAAAGCACTCACTCGGGCTTGGTCTGCAACGCATCCACATTCTTTTCCACAGCTCCAGGGTGGAAGCTCCTCCTTTTCTAGTTATTCCACACTCAGGACTTCTGAAACTCACCACTCTCTCTAAGTCCCTTGCCGACATCTAGTTTTGCAAATTCCATCTGGGTTTCAGGAGATCGCAAAAGCTTTGATATCTGCCTGCAACTTGCCATGAAAACCTTGGACAAGTCCCTTCCCTGCGGACTCCTGGGTTGCGCTACAATGAAGAGGTTGAAACTAGATCAACGAGGTAAATCCTAGCACACATGCCAACATTTCTGATCCAATGCCCATGGCAGACATTGCTAATCAACAACAGCACTCTCTTTTCTGGATGCATTCCAGGCAGTTGCTACTCATCATTCAGCATTAGCTCATGACATAGAACATCTTTGCCACTCCTGGACTAGCTGATCTCTGAAGGCCCTTCTCTCATTGACAGCAAGGATTCTGTGGCCTGCTTGAATCAATATTACTTCTCCCTAGTTCCTACTTTTCCCTCCAGCTCATTCTTTTGATCATCCTCATCCCTCCCTCTCTCTCATCTTGCCTTGTTTCCAAGTCTCTGCTGCTGAGTCCATGTAAACCCTAGATGATGTCTGGGTCTCCAAGGTTCTGTTTACTGTCACTCAACTTCAGGCTCTTTGAAGGTTACATTTTCCAGGCAGTCACACTTACACATGTTGGGTGGCTCTGTGGCATTGGCTCAGGCGAAGGAGGCAGTGATTGAGACACCAGAGACAGTCAGAGGAGTAGTAGGACGAATAAGACCAAAGAAATATTAAGAAAGAGATAACAGGATAGGCCGACAGAGGGGCTAGCACTAAATTTATGTATCAAGGCCATCCTGGTAAGAACAGGGAGCAGGAGTTTTAATGGAATTTATCCTGGACCCCCAAGGTCACAGTGGGAGGGAGGATCAGGGAGGACCTAAAAGCAAAGGACAAAGGGAGCATATAAATTAGTAGCTCAACTGACAAACATGAAAGAGATGAAGGGATTCTTTGGTGGGGGAAACTATCAAGAATTGCCATAATGAGACGGACTAACCATGCTTCACAAGTGTAAAAGCATCCACTAGTTATTGATCAGAAGAGTTTGGCAGAGTCAGGCGGATGCTGGCTAGCAGCCAATTAGAGGCTTAAAGCAAAGCCCAACCCAGGTGGCAGGACATGTCTTATTCCATGAGAACTGCCTGGAGCAGTTCTTAGAACTTCCTGGAGCAGTTTTAGAGTTTCAGGAAATGCCTCCAACTTTATCTGAGGGGCATGTGCACTTGTGGAGCATGCACAAGAGTCAACCGGCCAAGAGCAGAATAACCACAAGAAAGTCCATGTGGCTGGGCATGGTAGCTCATGCCTGTAATCCTAGCACATTGGGAGGCTGAGGCAGGAGGATTATTTGGGTCCAGGAGTTCAAGACTAGCCTGAGCAACAGAGCAAAATTCTGTCTTGCTACAAACATTTTAAAAATTAGCAGGGTGGCCGGGCGCGATGGCTCACGCCTGTAATCCTAGCACTTTGGGAGGCTGAGGTGGGTG
The DNA here is from genome assembly GCA_963573385.1 of Cacajao melanocephalus. Classification (NCBI taxonomy): domain Eukaryota; kingdom Metazoa; phylum Chordata; class Mammalia; order Primates; family Pitheciidae; genus Cacajao; species Cacajao melanocephalus. Next base: position 124,990 of record CAUYLG010072346.1, on the reverse strand, counting down.
GATCACTTGAGGTCAGGAGTTCAAGACCAGCCTGGCCATCATGGTGAAACCCCATCTTTAAAAAAAAAAAAAAAATTAGCAGGGTGCGGTGGTGCATGCCTGTGGTCCCAGCTACTTGGGAGGCTGAGGCGGGAAGATCACTTGAGCCTGGGGTGTCAAGGCTGCAGTGAGCCATGGTGGCACCACTGCACTCCAGCCTGAGCAACAGAGCAAGACACTAGCTCAAAAAAAGCAAAAGGAAGAAAAGGAAGGAAAGGATGGAAAGGTAGAAAAGGAAGGAAGGAAGGAAAGAAGGAAGGGCAAGCAAGCAGGCTGGGCTCGGTGGCTCACTCCTGCAATCCCAGCACTTTGGGAGGCCAAGGTGGGTGGATCACCTGAGGTCAGGAGTTTAAGCCAACATGGTGAAACCCCATCTCTACTAAAAATACAAAAATTAGCCAGATGTGGTGGTGAGTGCCTGTAGTCCCAGCTACTTGGGAGGCTGAGGCAGGAGAATCACTTGACCCTGGGAGGCAGAGGTTGCAGTGAGCCGAGATTGAGCCACTGCACTCTAGCCTGGGTGACAGAGTGAAGACTATGTCTCTAAAAAAAAAATGCGTGTAAAGGACTTGGCATGGTGTCAGGCTTGTGGCTGATAATAAACGGTAGCTGGTAACGTTAGCATTACTATTATCATGGGCAACATGTCTAAGGGGTCCCTTGAGTGACCCCCTATTACACTCAACATATATACATATACTTTAATGGTGAGATTTTCCAGTCACACCACCTAATTTGCATATGATAAATTTTGTCTAAACCAAAAAGGCTGTAATCCAAAATGTCTGCTTTTGGGCAGGATTGCTCATGTACAGGAAGAGCTGGACAGCTCCCGCGGACCTAAGAGGAGGAGTCGATTCTTCCTTAGGATGCAAAAGCCAGATATGGGGGAACAACAGAAGTGCCAGGCTGACAAAGCCTGGAAAAAAGACCCAAAGATGCAGACAAGAGGGGCAGGTTCTGGTCAGTTCTTTGTCTCCTTGACAATGCTGTGGGTGGGGCCCTGTCCAGGTTGCCCGCCCTGCCCAGCACCTCTTCCCTCCTCCCCGAGAAGGAAATGGAAGGAAAATGAGAATTCTGCTGTCTGGAAGGCTGCATGGCTGGGGTTCACAAAGCCCAGTCAGGCCTGTAGGCTGGCAGTTAGGATGCCAGTCATCTGGGGATGAGAATCTAGGGATGAGGCTGATGGGGTAACTTCTCAGAGACCCTCCAGCTGGCCACTGCTGCCTTCCTGAGGCTGTGCAGTGGGGTGTGGAAGGAGCCGGGATCGACTGACCCCCGTGTGTCATGCCTGCTGACTGTGCCATGTGGCACAGAAAGAAACCCCAGCCTCCCAGCAGGCTTCTACTCCCAGGACATGAATGGTGCCCACTTGAGCCTGAGACCACAGTTGCTTTCCAGATGTCCCTCAGCAGGGTTCCACATCCTCACGCCCTGGCACAGGGACAGAGGTTAAGGGGAAAAGGCTGTGGAGTCAAGCAGACCTGAGTTCAAGTCCCAGCTTTGCCATTTACTGGTGTGACCTAGTGCCAACTCTGTGAGGGATCTGGGCCTCAGTTTCCTCACCCACACGTTAGGGATGATAAAAGTATGCTCCTGACAGGACCAAGTGAGAATGATGCATGTGTAGTATTTAGCCCAGGTCTGGTGCATAGTAAGTGTTCAAAAAATGTTAGCCATTATCCTTCTAATTAATTATTACTATAGTTCGTGAGGTCCCCAAATGTACTATGATTGAGCAGTTACACCAGTTCCAGCCAGGAAGTCCATATGGTCCAGTATGGGAGTGACTTTCTCCAAAGTCCAGTGTGATTTGATCCTGGACCTTCTGTCATGCTGAGGATATGGCCCAGGTCGGGGCTAGAGTTCTTTCAGACCACTGGAGAGCCTCCCTTTCCGTGGAAACACATGGGGAATCTTAGATGATACAGCTCCTGGACTCCCTGTGGCTTTGGGCCTGGCCAGGGTGCGTAAGGAGGCAATAGGGATGGGGAATATATGCCTCTGAACAGCTGTGCCTAAAGTGGCCTGCTTCCACATCATAGGAAACAGGACACCCTGCAAGGGATAGGGCCCAAAGCTGCCTGGATTTCCAAGGATTTGGGTCCGGACTCTAGATGGTCAGGGCTGGTGGCTGGGGGAAGCAGCTCCTACTTCTCTAAGCCATTGCTGAGAAAGTAGGAGGAGAACAATGGCTCGTGACAACAGACAGGAAGCCACAAGGAGACCCCAGACTCTTTTGCTGAATACTTTAGTTCAAGAGCCGCACCTGGCAGTATTCTCCTCCCCTTGCCTTCTTTTTCTCAGGAACGGACTGTGTGACTGTGTTCCTATGTTTACCTGTGGGGGTGAGCTGGGTTTGGGTATGTCTCTGTATGTGGGCCCTTCCTTGTCCCCCACCCAGCGGATGCCTGGGCTGGACTGTATATTTCCGGAGTTGCCTACTTGAATCACAGGCTTTTATTTTTAGAAGATTACAAATGCGGGGGCTGGAAGAGAGAACTGAAGGCCTGGAGCTGAGGTGGGGGAAGGAGTTCAGGGTCTGAATATGGTGTATATGGAACAGGAGTGGGGTGGACACTAAGGGGAATAAGTGAGATGGTGGGAAAAAACGAGGTAAGGAAGTTGGGAGGGGTCCCACTCTCCCAGTGCTCCAGCGCCTTGTGCGGGATCAGACTTTCCTCGGGCTGGGGAGGGCTTGTGGAGGGGAACGGGTCAAGGGCCACCTCTCTGGCATGTAGCAGGGTCCCCAGGGAGGCTGAGGAGCCTGGGAAAGAGATGAGAAAAGCGCTCCCCTTCCCCCTCCCCCAGGCCTTTGGGACTGGGAGAGCAGCTTCCTGCTCAGACAACTTCTCCATCCCCTGGGCTAGGGACATCTTAACCCTTCTAGTGCTGGTATCAGAGAAACAGAGCAACACAGATGTGCACATGCGTTCCTGCAGAATGGGCCAAATGCTAAGTCCCACACAGGTGTAGGCCTTCCTCTTGTTCTGCCTTGTTCAACATGCATCTCCCAGCTCCGGACCCCAAAGCCCCAGGTTACCCAAAGCAGCAAGAATTCAGCTGATTCTCCTATCAGAGCAGAGTGAGGAAAATGGGGACCTTTCACTCGGGCATGGGTGGCACAGCATCTGTTCTTCACTATTGGATAGTGAGAAGACGTCAGACAGAACTTAGAGCTTGTAGGATTAGGAAGTCCCCATCCTGCCATTAATAGGGGGCTCCAGGCTGAGAAGAAAGGAGCTTTAACGTCAGGAGAGCTGGTTTGCATTTCTGTCTCTGTGTGTGACCTTGGGAAGTTACTTAACTTTCTTGACTTCAGGTGCAGCCTCTGAAAAACACAAGGAAATCAAACCAGAGATGGTCTGGTGCCGTAAAAGGCAAAGAAAGAATAGCTTTTGGCCTTCCATTCCCTGGAATCCTCTGACCAAGGCAGCCCCAAGTCCCCAAATACTGAAATTCAGGGCTTTCCTCTCCATCTGCTCCATAAGGGCAGGAAGCCATTTGCTTTCTCCACTCCTGAATAACCATGCCCAGCGTGGTACCTTGCACGGAGTTGGCTTCCAATAAGTTTGTGATAAACAAATAAATAGATACATGACCCACCTTGACTTTGGGATGGGATTTTTTTTTTCTTTTTCCGTTGTCTTCTCAAGAGTACTAGACTAGAAGTGAGAAAGACCCGGCCTGGGTGCATGCTCTGATTGCCATTTATCACTTGTAAGGTTTGGGACAAGTCACATTGTCTCTCTAAGGCTCAATTTCATTTACCTGTAAAATGGACGTTAGAAAGAAAACATCTACCTTATAGGCCTGTCATAAGCATAAATCCAAAACACCTTTGAAAACTCTAAGGCGATATACAAAAACGAGTAGGACTGCTATTGGTAATACTGCTAGTCCTAGACCTAATTTCAGGGGTGGTCTGAAGTATGGTGCTTTTGAGCCTGAGGCAGCATCTTGACAGACATATGACCTTGAGCAAGTTTCTTTTTTGTTTGTTTGTTTTTGTTTTTTTTGTTTTTGTTTTGAGATGGAGTTTCACTCCTGTTGCCCAGGCTGCGGTACAATGGAGCAATCTCGGCTCACTGCAACCTCTGCCTCCCGGGTTCAAGCAATTCTCTTGCCTCAGCCTCCCGAGTAGCCCGCCTAATTTTGTATTTTTAGTAGAGATGGGGTTTCTCCACATTGGTCAGGCTGGTCTCAAACTCCTGACCTCAGGTGATCTGCACACCTCAGCCTCCCAAAGTGCTGGGATTACAGGGATGAGTCACTGCACCTAGCCCTTTGAGCAAGTTTCTAAAGTGCCCTAAGCCTTAGTTATCTCATCTACAAAATAGGGATTCTAATAGTACCTGCCGCAAATGGTTATTGTGAGTTTAAATGAGATAGTATACATAAATGGTCTGCACCATGCCTGGTGCAGCAAACTCCATAAATAGTGGCTATTGGGGTTTTTATTTTTTTTTTTGAGACAGAGTCTCACTGTCGCCCAGGCTAGAGTGCAATGACACAATCTCAGCTCACTACAACCTCCACCTCCCAGGTTTAAGTGATTCTCCTGTCTCAGCCTCCCAAGTAGCTGGGATTACAGGCACACACCAACCAAGCTAATTTTTGTATTTTTAGTAGAGACGGGGTTTCACCATGTTGGCCAGGCTGGTCTTGAATTCCTGACCTTGTGATCCACCTGCCTTGGCCTCCGAAAGTGCTGGGATTACAAGCTTGAGCCACCGCACCCAGCCAGGAGCTAGAGTTTCTAACTGGCAAGTGGTTTTATTTAAGGGCAGGGGCCATGTCCAGCATCACCCTTCCCCAGTGCTCAAGCTCCAGGAGGACAGAGGGCCCCCAATAAAGTATAGAGATAAAAACTAAGGAAGTGATCCCAGCAGTTCTCCAATGCGCCATGCTTTCGCTTTCTTATGAGCTATGTGATTTCACCTGTTTGGTTTCCCCAACTGTAAGATGGGTATAGTGGCTATTGTTATCCTCACCTCCCCCAATAACTCCTCCAGCAGCTTCGCCCCCACCTTCCCGCCTCTAGGTAGTTGTTGCACCCATGCCTTTCTTACACAATAACAGATATTCCCAGCTTTCTACTTTGGCCTCATTTGAGTGAAAATGTATCTCCCAGAAGCTGCCTGCCTCCCAGCTTGGAAGGAGACAGGCAGTTGCTGAGTGGTTGCTGAGGGGAGGCTGGAGGTTGAGGGGCTATGAATTGATTGTGTGTGTGGTTGGGTACAAGGATCAGAGGCTGAGCCAGTACCCCCACCAGCCATCCCAGATCGAGGCTGCTCAGCCTGCCGGGCGGGGCGCATTGATGCTGGGAGCTGCTTATCAGTTTAGAGTGGAGCCACTGTCTCTGGCTGTCTCTGCACATTATTCGACCCATCCGTCCTGCTCTCCTGCGCGCCCTTCCTGCCCCCAGTTCTGCCTGCGCTAACTAGTTAATTGGATCTTGGCTAACCTGGTTATGGGCCAAGTCAGCCAACTCTTCTGCCTCCAGAAGCAGGGGGTGGGGGAGGGGCAGAGTGGCTGTGCATATGTGTGCACGAGCATGAGTGCCTGTGTGCGGGAGCCTGTCTTTGGGCTCTGGTTCTGAGCCTCCCAGTATCCCCCAGAACCCACGGAGACTGGATCTTGGTGCCTAAGGTGAGCTCAGAGCACCCTGCCCCACTGTGACAGTTGCAGGGCACTGAGTCACGTGACCCGATTCCAAAGCCTCGTCATACCACTAACATAGTCTATATGACTGGGGTGGGAAGCTGAGCCTCAGTTTCCTCCTCTGTAAAATGGGGTTTATAAGATGTTCTACCCAGGGTGGTTGTGAAAATCAAGAGAAATAGAACACTCACTTCAGTGTCTGACACTTAGTAGGCACTCTGTGAATTACAACCAGTCGTCATCATCTTTAGTCACATTGGGTTCCTGCCATCCTCCCCAGTCCTAGGGAGGGTTGTAGGAAATATCTCAGGGTGAGGGGTAGGAGAGGCTTTCATTCACAGTTCTTTGCAGGTGTTTCCTCTGAGGCTCGACTCCAATCTCCTCAATTGTTCCTTATGCAAATACTATGCTAATGATCACATCAGTGCTCCCCCTTGCCCAGCACTGGGAAGGTGACGCAGGGCTGAATCCCTAGCTTTCACTTTGGCCAAGTCCTTCACCTTCCTCGCCGAAAGAGGAGCAAACGCTGGTCCTCTGACACCAGTCCTCAGGGCAGAGAGAGAGAGACCTCGTTGGAGTGAGAAACAAAGAAAGACCCCAGTCTCGGTAGGAGACAGGCAGCCTCGTCATCGCCATAATCATCAACATCAAAAAGGCCTTTGGAAACTTCAGATTCTTCCCCGCCCTGTGCAGACTACTCTACAATTATAGAGGCCCAACCCCCAACCCTGAGGAGCTGGAGCTGGGGCTGGAGGTGGGGAGAAGCTGGAGAGGGAGAGGGAGAGCTAGAGTTTCTTTTTTTGTTTTTTTGACTGTCTCATTCTGTCACCCAGGCTGGAATGCAGTGGTGCAATCTCTGCTCACTGCAACCTCTGCCTCCTGGGTTCAAGCAATTCTCCTGCCTCAGCCTCCCAAGTAGCTGGGATTACAGGCGTGCACCACCATACTCCGCTAATTTTTTGTATTTTTAGTAGAGACTGGGTTTCACTATGTTGGCCAGGCTGGTCTCAAACTTCTGACCTCAGGTGATCCACCTGCCTGGGCCTCCCAAAGTGCTGGGATTACAGGCTTGAGCCACCGCACCCGGCCAAGAGCTAGAGTTTCTAACTGGCAAGTGGTTTTCCTTAAGGGCAGGGGCCATGTCCAACATCACTCCTCCCCAGCGCTCAAGCTCCAGGAGGACAGAGGGCCCCCAATAAAGTGTAGAGATGAAAACTAACGAAGTGATCCCAGCAGTTCTCCGCCCGCCATGCTTTCACTTTGTTACCAGCTATGTGATTTCACCTGTTTGTCTGGTTTCCCCAGCTGTAAAATGGGTACAGTAATTCCCACTCCTTTAGGTTACTATGAGAATTAAATAAGTGAGATCTTGTAGGCCTCCACGAAAGCTGATCATAACTGGGGAATAGAGTGATAGCAAAGGAAAAGCAAATGGCCATCCCTGTTCGGAGGCCCACGTTAGCTGGGCGGTCAGATATAACCGATCCCAGTTTGCACCTGGCAACTTGATGTGTGATCACTTTTCTTAACCAAGGTAAATAATAAAATCAAATAGTGTGTGCCCTCCCAGCTAGACGGGTTTGAGATTGGGGTCTCCACTGAACATTTAACCTGCCCTCTGGGTTAATGTTGGACAAGATTTGCAGTTGGACTTGAATCTTCTGACTCTATCCTCTAAATGGTATAAAAATAGAGATGGGGTTGGGGGGTGCCCAACAACAACACTCTAGGCACAAGTACAGCAGCAGGGCAGGGGTGCTGATGAGGCCAGTGTGGAACCAGACTCTTCCCTACGGGGAACCTCCTGCTGACACTGCCAGGGGTGTGTGTGTGTGTGTGTGTGTGTGTGTGTGTGTGTTGTGTTGTGTTTTTTTGTTTGTTTGTTTTTCTGAAATGCCCAGGCCTGTAGGCAGCTCTCTCCTGATCCCTCCAGTCTCTATAGAGAGGAGCTCCAGCACTGGAAGACTACTCCAGGGCAGACCCAGCCCTCCAGGCATAGTAGGTGCTCAATAAATACAAATTGGATGGACTAGGAAGATACCCCGAGGACACTGCCAAATAAATAACAAATTGTGCAAGCAGCAGGTCACTGTAATTAGACCAAGGAAGACAGTCAGTTATTAATATCAGACACGCGGCAGGGTTAACAGCCACTGAGGGTGAGTATAATGAAGAGAGTCACTTCCTGCACCCTCAGGGACTTCCCTTGTGGTGGCCTTCTGAAGAGGGCTGAACAGCACCAAGTGCCCTCACTGCCTCCGGATCCTGCTGCCCTCCATATGCCTGGGTGCCCCACAGCTAGGGCCCTGGTCCCTCCTGTGCCCCCCTCCCTCCTACTAACCCGCAGCCCCTTACCTGCCCCTCTATTATGATGCCTATCAGTATGAAGCCCAAATGAGAGTTCTTTATAACCAAGCCCTATCTCCCCTGTGGGATCTAAACTCCCCAAGGGCAGGATTTATCCTGTGCCCATTACTGTATCCCTAGTTGTGGGAGCAGAGGCCCTGTCCTGTAAGGGCTTCTTAATAAATGCTTGTTAAAATGGAGAATTCCAGTGGGGAGGACACGGGGAGTGAGGGAGAGAGTGGGAAAAATAAGAAAGGAGGCTAGTTCGAAGAAGAGGGAGACAGAGGAGGGGAGGGGAGAAAGAGGAAAGAGAAGAAACAAAGAAAGGAAAGAAGGGAGAGAAGAAAAGAGGAAGGAGAAAGAGAAGAAGGGAAAATAGCAAGGCAGCCATATGTGTTCTTGGGATCAGGAACAGAAGCCTGGCTGTCCTCGATGCTTAGAGTCTATTTGGAAAGAGAGGGTGGCCAGGTAAAGAGCCCTGTCCCTGTCCTGCTGCCCCACATCTGCTGGGGCTGGCTGGTGTGTCCCTGGCCCATACCTGCTCTCTGCCCCATACCTGCTCTCTGCCCTTCAGCCCAGGCTCCCCTTGGCAACCCACCTCTAAGGGGGTACTCCTGGGTGCCTTCCAGGGGGTGGGGGGCCAGGCAGAAACCCAAGCCAAGCCAGGGAGCATGGCCAGGAGGGAGTCAGCAAAGCAGATACTGCCCCTCTCCTGCTGCCTTGATTAGAGAAATTGAGATGTTAATAATATTCTGAGATGCAAGGTGCTAATTAAAGTTAATTACTGTTTCCTTGTGAAGTAACCTCTCCTCGTGTTTACCAGGAACAAGGCTGCCAGCCGCTCCCCTGGCTCGTGCCAATCACGATGCCCGCTGCATGGTGTACCCCGCACCCTCACAGGTGCCCTCAGCTGCCCCAGACCAGCCTGGCCCAGCCCAGGCAGGCACCAGGATCTGAAGTTCCCAAGCCTTGCCTCTTGGCATGGCACCAGACCAGTCCTGCCAAGGAGCATGGGGACACATGGGCATGAGTGATCCCTGGGGTCTGGGGACAAGACTAGTGATCTCAGCAGCTGGCACCCCTGTCCTGTGCCTTCTCCCCTCCTGCAGAGTCTTGCCCTGTCTCTTTCCAGCTCCTTGACCTGAAACAAATTACTTAACCTCTTAGAATCTCAGTTTTCTCATCTGTAAATGGGTCTAAGAGTTCCTACCTTGTACTATGGTTGTGAGAGTCAAATGAGACACTGCCTGTAAAATGTTTACCACAACCACATAGCTGGAATTTAATAAGCTCTCAATTAAAGATAACTGTGATTATTGTTGTCTTTGTTAATAATCATCTCCCTCCCAAATCCCTCTCCTGTGTGGTCTGGCTGCAGGACTGCAGTTGGGTCACCTGGGTATATACATGCCGTCTGCGGATACGGGGACACCACCCCAGCTATGCTGCAACACATAATCCCACACCAACCTATACATTTGTGAAGCACACCCCCTACCCGCTTGTGGAGGGCCTCCCCCTTGCTGGCACCCTGACACATCCTCTTCCCACACCCAGAGAAGTAGAGAATAGAGGGGCAGCTGACTACACTCCCAGGAGTTCTGCAAAGCCGCTCTCTGTGTGTGTGTGTGTGTGTGTGTGTGTGTGTGTGTGTGTGCGCGCGCGCGCACCTTCATTCTTGTGTTCCAAGCTTTATAGGGCTTTGGGGGAGAGGCCACCCCCTTGGGCCAGGTTACCATGACAACCACTGCAGGTGCACACCTCCAATTTCCTCTGCTCACTCACCTCCACCCCCACACACATAGCCACTCTGGCCAATTCAGGGGAGACACCGCCTCTCTGATGGGAATCTCTCCAACCCCCAGCCTCCAGGTTTTCTCCCCTGTCCCTTACCTGCCTTCTCAGGAAGCCCCTGGGCTGGGGAGAGGGCCAAGGAACAAGGTGGGGCCTTGTGAAGAGATTACCCTTCAAATCCGGTTTCCTCTAGGGGCTTAGTGCTAATGAGTTAATATTGCTGTCACCCTTGATTTGGGAGGATGGAAGCTTCCAAAGAGGCCTCCCTGGGTAGAGCATGAGTAATCAAAGGGTCAGGAGCCCCTGTGGCTTTGAGCACCCTTCCCAGTCAGAGGAGGAACCCTGGCTCTTTCTATAAGGGCAGCTGGGCCAGCCCAGCCTGGGGCATTTCCTGTTTACGGGTTTAGAAGGGAAGGGGAGGAGATTTGGGGGTGAGAGGGAGTTGTAGGGACATTGATGGTACCAGGAGGCCCTGGGAAAGCCTTATGACTCAGCTGCTCTTGGTGGGTCCCTGCACTCTACTCACTGTGGCCCCAGACCCAAATTTCAGGTATCCCCTTGCCCTTGCCAAGGGCACACCCTGTCCTTGACTTGCTATTCCAGGTTTGCCCTCCTCTTCCCTGAAGTCCCTGGCTCTGGTGCCTCTGGGGACCTGGATCCCTTCCACTGAAGTCCATGCCTCCTTGTTCTAGCTACATCTACTTCCATCCCAGGTCCATCCTCTTCCCCACCTCTTCCCCATGGTCCCTCCCAATATATCCCACTCACTCCCTTCACCTTCTAACCCTCTTTTCCTCTTTTCACCACAGTTCTCAGCTAAAGCCCTACTCATCTGGGGCCTGCCCTCCTTCTCCCTCATTTTTCTTGCTTTGGCTACAGAATCTCCAAGCAGAATTCCTTCCATCCACTCATTCATTCATTTATTCATTTATTCATGCAACAAATATTTTTGGTAGTAAATAAGTTAAGGTTCTTGCCTCCTGTGAACTTTTATTCTAGTGGGAAGAGGCAGAAATTGAATGCACAAAATGATTAAATAATCATAGATTGGAATACGATCAATAAAAGAGACAAGTGGGGGCCTGCGACCAGGATTGAAAGGGATACCTTCTATTCTCTTACTTAGGTATGTTGTCAGGACAGGGTCACAGACAGCAGCCCTACAGGGGCTACCCTGAGGCAGAGGTTTGACAGAGGCAGTCCCCCAGCAGGGGGCATGGAAGCCACTAGACTCAGATGCTGTCCCTCCATTCCCACCTGTTCTGATGGACACCTTCCTCCTTAGTCAACCATGACAGAGACATAAACTCAGGAGACCTCGACCTCCTGCCTACCACCCCAACATCTGCCTCTGCTCCCACCTCACCAGCTTTTTCCGCCTGGTCTCCTGACAAGGCTGAGGAAATGAGGGTTAAGGGTACCAGTCCTTGGGAGTCATGTCTTTTTTTTGCCCCTAAAACGGTAGTGGGGGGGGCACTGAACACAGGGGCAAAAAAAGACATGACTATCCAAACATACAGCCTAAAAGCTGCAGGAACGACTACTGCTGGAAGAAATGAAATATATATGTGCTGAGAAGGTTTTGGAGGGATCCTGGCCAGGAAAGGGTTCACGAGGGCAGCTTTCCTGAGTAGCATTTTGAGGGTTGGGGTTAAGGAGGACATTGGACATAGGGAACAGCTCCAAGCCACGTGGAGTCACGCGCATATGCACAAACACAGCTCAGGGACTTTGCCCTTCCCAGCGCTGCAGCCCCATGAAATATTTAGCCTTCTGGACGCTGCTCATCCCTTATTGTCCCCCTCAGCAAGTACGCTTCCCCTACATCATTTATAGCTGTCCCCTTTCCTCGCCTCTGAGGCCTGCAGAGAAGGGAAAAACAGACCCTAAGCTGGAGGAGAAGTATGCCCCTCCAGACCCTGTGGGCAGAGAGCAGGATCCCAGCCTCACTCCCTACATGGGGACACCATAGTGAGTAGCCCTGGGAGCCAGGCAAGGGGGATGAGTCCGGGAACTGAAAGGCAATCTGGGCCCCCAAAAATGGAGACGCAGCGGCAGCAGGGGATTGGAAGATGCAGATGTCCTAGCTCCAGAAGGACCCCAGAGAAAGGACAGGAGTCTGGAGTGATGATAAAAGCTGCCATTTATTGAGCCTTTACAATTTACCATGCTGAGCAACTTATGTGCATTCTCACCTTAAATCCACACTACATTTTTGAAATGTATTGTCCTCATCTCATAGTTACAAAACATGATGCACAGAGAGATTAAGTAACTTGTCCAAGACAGTCAGCCCACCCAGCTTCAGAGACCAAACTCACACACACCCTGACCCATGTGGGTGTGTGGCAGGGGAGTCAAGCCAGGCCAGCATCTGCGCTACTCTTTCTTTCTGCCTAAAGACAGGGCTCCTCTCAGTATAATCCCCTCCCGCTGCTCCTCCTCCATTCCCCGGTGGATCGGCCCAGATCAGCAATCCTATATCCTTTATCTGTTCCATAGACAAACACTGGTGGCCAGAGATTAGGAGACTCCCAGGAAGGAGAGAAAGGAAGGTGAGGAGCTAGACAGGGTGAGCAGGAGAGAGTGAGAGTGAGAGCTAGAGCTAGAGACAGAGAGATACACGGAGGCAGACGAGAAGGGGCAGAGTAGAAAGCAGGTGGGTGTGAGGGGGTGCTAGTGGCAGCTGAGGGGCTTAGAGTGACCCATCAGCCTATATAGTCACAGCCTACCCCATCCATTGGGTGGCGACAGACTGGATGGCAGGTGGTGGAAGGAACTCCCACCCCCACCTCCACCCAGCTCTGTCTCCACCCACCCTCCCCCTTCACACCCCTGCTTCTCCTTCCCCTCCCCCATTGTCTTCTCCGGAACAATTCTAATTAGACTAAGTGACTAAGAGGTGGTTTCGGCCTGAACAGCCAATTAGGCCGGGAAGAAGGGAAAGTAGCTTCCCCAAATCTCCCACCCCTACCCACCCACCCCCATCTGCCTTTTTCACCTAGACCAAGTATTCTTATCCCAAGACACCAGACTGTCAAGAGAAGTTCCCTTGATCCTGCCCACTCCTCACTGCCCACTGTGCCCATTACCTGTGTCCAGACAGCTCCTAATCTACTGCTTAGTCCCCACCGTGAGCTCCTCCATCCTCAGGGCCCAAATCCACTCACTTCTTCCTGGCAGGGGGTATAAGAAAAGGGTAGGGTTCTCCTTGGGAGGCTATCTTTCTAAGTTGCTTTATTTCTCTCTCCCCCCTTCTCCCTCTCCCTCTGTCTCTCCTCTTCCTCTGGCACTTATTTCTAACATCCATGGACCAGGCCTACTAGTTGCCATGGAGATGCACGGTGCAGCTGGATGGTGTGTGTGTGTGTGAGAGGAGCCGTGTGCGCTCTGTAGCAGGGGCGGGCGGCTGTGTGAAATGTATCCATGTTCCAGGAAGCATTCTTTGAGGAGGAATCAGACAGGGATCCAGGCTGCCTCCTGCAAGTGAGACCCAGGCCAAGGGGGAGACTCCAAAAGGCCTAAACCCCTAAACCCCTTGGCCATCTTCATCTGGGAAACATCCTCCCCTCAGCCCCTGCAGGTCAGATCCTAAATTATGTTTCATCCAGGCTCTGGACTGGCAGATTCTGGAGGGGCCTATTCTGCTCCTCCTGCCCAAGAGAACTAGGAGCCCCAGAACCCACTGGGAAAATAGTAGGCTGAGACCTGTCCTGAAACTGGAAGGGGTGTTGGGGGCAGCTATAGAACAGCTGAAAGATTAAGCTAGACAGATGAGCTGACTGATGAGGCCCGAATCTCCCCAATACTACTCCAGCGGATAGAGGTGGAGGGGAAGGGGGTTGCCTCAGCAGGATGGAAACTCCCCTCCATTTCTCCTCACTTTGCCCAGGTTAGAAGAAAAGAGAGACCCAGGTAACTGCCCTCAGGAAGCTTAGCAACTTAGAGTTAAGTACTCTATGCTCTTTTCTCCCACCTCAGGGCCTTTGAAGCTGCAATTTCCTTATATCTGGAATGCTCTTTACCAAGCTATAAACCTTCAGGGTTTCTTTTTCTTTTCTTCTCTTTTTTTTTTTGGAGAGAGGGTCTCACTTTGTCACCCAGGCTGGAGTGCACTGGCCAAACTTCAGGTTTCCTTACAGATGCTTCCCTGGTGGCTGGGTAAAGCAGCCCCTCCCCCACCTCCAGTTACCCTCCTTCATGTCCCACTGTTTGTCTCCTTCACAGCACTTTAACACAATCTATAATTATCTCATTTATTTGTTTATTGTCTGTCTTTTCCTCTAGAATGTAAGTTCCCAGAGAGAGAGTAGGCATCATGCCTGTCTTATTCAGCACCGTAATGCTAGCACCTGACACAGTGCCTGCCACTTAGTAGGTGTTAGATGTGTGCTAAATAAAAGAGTGGACAAATGTTCTCATTGAAGCCCCACAATAACCCTCAGTAATGGTAAGCACTACTATCCCCATTGTACAGAGGAAGAAACTGAGGCTCAGTCACCTACCCAAGGTCATGCCACTAGAAGGAGGTACAGCCAGATTTCTAACATAGGTCTCTGATTCCAAGTGTGATGGAAGGTGGGGACCATTCTTTTTTTTTTTTTCCAGAACGGGTCTTGCTCTGTTGCCCAGGCTGGAGTGCAGTGGCACAATCTCGGCTCACTGCAACCTCTGCCTCCCAGGTTCAAGCAATTCTCCTGCCTCAGCCTCCCAAGTAGCTGAGATTACAGGTGTGCACCACCACGTCCATCTAATTTTGACATTTTTAGTAGAGACAGAGTTTCACCACGTTGGCCAGGCTGGTTTCGAACTCCTGAACTCGTGATCTGCCCGCCTCAGCTTCCCAAAGTTCTGGGATTACAGGCGTGATCCACCATGCCTGGCCAGGGACCATTCTTAACTAGTCTGAACTGCACCTGGTTCATCTTCCTGTCTGTCTGCCTGTGTGTCTCCACTCCCAACTCAGGCATCCCCAGAGAAACCTGAGGCAGGGAAGAGAGGAACACAGAATCCAGAAGAATGTAAATCTGACCTTTTCTTTCACAGACTTAAAATCTGTAAATGGCTCCTCCCCAACTCCTCAATCCAAACGCTTTAAGTTGACCAGCAGGTCGTTAGTTCTGGCCCCTGCCTTCTTCTCCAACTTCTCCTGCTCTCCTGAGCCACCTCACCTTCTCCTCCACCTCCAGACCCTGGCACACACTTCTCCTCAGCCTGCAAGGCCGACCCCTTCCTGAGTACCCTATCCATCATCTGCCCTTTGAAACTCAGCTCTGGCACCACCCCTTCCAGGAAGCCTCCAGACTTTGGAGGAGACGGTGCCTTTGGGTCTCCTACCAGAATTTCCGGCTCAAGGCAGGGCCGAACACAAGATATGGTCGTTGTTTACCTGTCTGCCTTTCCCACAGAGACTGTGTGTGTCATTCTCGGGGTCCAGTGCCTGTCTGGCACATGGGAGGGGCTCAGGAAATGTTTGTAGAATGAGTAAATCAACCAGTGACAGGATTCTGGTACCCAGTCGGCCATCTCATCTCCCCCAACTTCCTTAACTCCTGACATCTTTTCCTGGTGTAGGCCTTGACAGAAGGAGCTCCTCACCCTCCACTGTGGGGTCAAGTCGGGGGTGGAGACAATGTGGGGCCCTCCCCCGCTGATTCAGCGCCTCTCCTAGTGAGGTGAGGCCTCAGGTTTAGGGAAGGGCTGCCACAGACACCGGTAGGGGGAGGGTCTGTGATTCTGTAACTGGAGATAGGTGGGGGGCTTGGGGTTGCAGATTGAGCTAGGGAGCTGACCTAACCCTATTGATTCAAAGACTGCCCGAGAAACCTGTGCCTTTCAGCCCCACACCCCCGTCATCCCGCCGCCAGGCTCTCGGCGCGTCTGATCCGGCCCTCCCTTCTTCATTCCCTGCCCCGCTCCGCCCCCAACGGCAGCTCCAACTCGGGTCTCTCCGAAAACTGCAAGGAGCCTCGGGGTGGGCTCTAGGCCCCGCGATGCTCCACATCTGGGGAACGGATGAAGGGGTGCCAGCAACCCCCGTCTTCCCCGCGGTCGATCCGGGTTTACACGAGGCTCATCCGGGATTAGTCCCTGCGCTCGGCTAATCCCCCAGCGGCTGGACCGACCTCGGGGCCCGGAGCAAGGCCCACACAGCACCTGCCCGGGGAGCGAGGACGCGGGCCCAGCAAAAGCGCGCGACGCGGTGTGAGGCGGAGGAGGGAGCAGCGCCCCGGGAGGCGGGGCCGGGAACCTGCTGATCCGGTCTCTGTTTTCCGACTTCTCCCGAGCCAGTGTTTACTCGGGAGCCGGACGGAGGAGGCCTGGGCCGATTGAGCCCGGAAGGGGGGAGGGGAGCGCAGTTGGAGACCGAGGCTGAGACCTTTTCTGTTCCCGTCCCCTAAATCGACTTCCAACTCTGGTTCCTGAGCGTGGGAGAACCCGACAGACAGTTGTCTCCCGCCCCTTATCCCATCCAGTCCTGCAATTCACACTCGTTGCCAAAGAGTGGGGAGTGGGAATGGATACACCCGGGAATGATTGCACGTCCTGCAGGCGCCCGGGGAAGAAGGCAGCGCAGCACAACCTTCTCCGGCAGCCACCCTCACCCCGTCCTGCACCTGAGTTCTGGGGGAAAAGGGGTGCCCACAGCAGGTCGGACCCAGCGGAGCTAGCAGGGGTCACTTTGAGGTATATGGACTAGGGGTCTGTTCTCAGTCCGCGTCAGCTCGACCCCATCCCCGATTAACACCAGTGCGGGTCTCAGTCTCTCGTGCCTCGCGTCCCCCAGCCCTCTCCAAGGTCTCCAGATTTCGCTCCTACTATCCACGGGACGCAGGCCCGAGGACCCGGAAGAAGCGGAGTGGGGTCCGGTTTTCACACTTTTATTGTAAAGCTCGGGAATAATTACACGGGTCTTTTCATTGACAGCTCAGCAAACAAACCGGAAACGAACCGAACCGGAGGGGGTAGGGGCGGTGCCTGCGCATGCTCGCGGCGGGGGTGGGGGGGTGGTCAGAGAAAGAGAAAGACAGAAAGAGACAGAAATCATTACAAATCAACGGGATTGTGCTCGCAGCGCCAGGGATGGGGTGGGGGTGGGGGTGGGGGCGGGGGCCCTTCCCGGGAGGAGCGAGGCGGTGGGAAGTGGCACGAACCAAGAGAAACACGACCCCAATGTGGGCACCCGACGCGCCCAAAACCCCCCACCCCGACCCCACCCCCCTACACACGAGAGAGACACGGCCCCCCTCCCCAATCAGGTAACCCGAGGAGACCCAGTCTCCCCTCCCCATGGGCAGACACACCCGCCCGAAACCCCATGGGCGAGACACAGTCCCCCCTCCCGAGAAGTCCCCAGTGGAGACGACCCTTAAGAGACTTTCTCATGGCCAACACAAGCCTTCCCAACACCCGGAGACAGCCCCGACCCAGGAAGAAATGGCTCCAGAGGCCCCGCCCTTAGGAGAGAGAAGTATCTCAGGGCCCCTAGGAGAAAAGACAACTCAGAGATGCCCAGCCTCATCCCGAAGTGCTGCAGGGCAGAGAAACCCCCATAGGAGAGATGGGGGCAGGGCCAGAAACATCCCTTCCCAGACATGCTTCAGAGATAGCCCCCTTCCCTGGGAAGAGAGATGGCCCCAGACTGACTTGCCTTAAGTACTCCCAGGAACCCTGGGAGGAAAACAGGCTCCCCAGAGAGCCTGGATAAGTGGGGGGAGACATGCTCCCATGGTCCTCAGCGGGAACACATGTCCCCCAGAGACTCCCAAGGGGAGAGATAGGGCCTAGAGAGCCCCCAGAGGTGAGGGATGCCCAGAGAAGTTCCCCCCACCCTGGGATGTGAGACATGCTTCAGGGACCCTAGGAGAGAAATATATCCCCATATACCCTCCCCCTACTGAGAGACATGCCCTGAAGTAGGGGGATGGGGACCGACTAGGTCCCCTTTAGGAAGACACAGACTGGGTCAGGCTGGGTTTGAGGGGGGCTCTCCTCTGGCCAAATGTCGCCTATTGGTACATAAAACTGTACGCGACACAGGCATTGGGGAGGGGCTTCACAGACCTAGGACCCACAGGGATAGTCCCCAGTGCTGTCACCATCCCCTGCCCACCTTTGGTTTCATCTCTCCAGTGCCCAGTTGGTAACAGACGCAGTGCCCTAGCCCCAACCAGGGGGATGGGGGCTCTGTGTTTGCCTGTAGGAAGGGCTTCTGCTCTGTGCTTCTCAGCCCTCCCAGCCATCTGGGCCACCCTCTTTCTTCTGGCTTCTCCATTGTGCAAAATGCTCCTCTGCCCTTCCACTCAGTGCTCAGGGGTCTCTAAGACCAGGGTAGGGTACCCAGGCCACTAGGGGCTTCCAGTGGGAGTCCACTGACTCCAGGAATGCCGCCTGTCTGGACCACCTTCTCCACCAAGCAAATGGGCCTCATACAATCTTCTTGCCAGAATCCTGGTCTCCAGGACCCAGGACAATCCTTGAGGCCACTGCCCCACCAGCTGGGCACCCAATACTACCACCTCTGAGACTATTGCACCTGCCCCGTTTGTGCAGGGGAAAAGGGCTGTCTAATTAACAAGCCCCCTGCCCATTTCCTGGGCCTCCCCCAGGGAAAGGAGCCTTTGGCCAACCCCTAGACCTGGCTGCTGCCACCCCGGCCCACTCTACCCCTTCCCCTCCATAGAAGGGCTGTGTATGCTGGGGCCACCAGCCTAACAATGCTCTCCTTCCTAGCACTGTCACCCCAAGCCAAGTTAGGGGTAAGGGGCAGAGAATAGGGTGATTCTTCAGCACCCTGGCTTTTCCTGGGTGGGGGTGGGATCTCTGGGGTACATGAGTCAAGACCCCAGCAGCACAGCTCCCAAAGGCACCAGACGACCCAGCAGCCTGTACCCACCTCTCCCACACTTGGGCCACCTCCCCAAGCTTAGACTAAGTCAAGCAAGGGCCATACCCTGAGTCTCCAGCCTCCCAGCCTGGGCCCCTAGGGAGCTGGAGAGGTATGGGCCAAGGCAGTGGGGGTTTCTGGAAGGAAGAGGGGCTGAGGCTTTGAGATGGCCACAGTGGGAGATGGGGGCTCTGCAGGACGCCCCTTACACCCTGGCCCCCTGAGGTGAAGCAAAGAACTCCACCTCATCATGGCTGACTGGGCTTCTCTGTGCCCCAACCTCCCTCCCCCCTCCCCCATGGGACCCCTGACCCTGGCAAAGGGAAACCCAACTGGAAGAAGGGGGCCTGGAGCCCAGGGTGCCCTGAGGCAGCCCTCCCACCCCCTGAGATCAAGGCAATGGTGGTTTTACAGGCTGACGGGTCAGTCATGGCAGGGGCTGGGGGTTGGGGGGGCAGGGAGGGGGCAGGATGCAGGCCTCCTATATCAGGAGCAGCACCCAGCCACCCCCTGAGCAAACCTTCCTGCTCCCAACTCACCCAACCAGGCCAGAGGCACAGTCATCCCACCCCTGTCCAGCTGCCCCCCACAGCCTCAGGGCCCCTCTGTGATGCTCATCTGGATGTGGGAGGCCAGCCTGAGCGGGGATCCCCCCCAGGGCACAGCGCAACAGTTCCAAAAAAATAGAGATTTGTATTTTTTAAAAAAAATTAAATAAAAGCCCAGCTCTGCTGATAGGCAAATGTTACCCCCGTCCCCACCCCCACCCCCACCCCCACCCCCATTGTTTTCCTGGCCTGCACCCCCATCCCACCATGGCCCCAGGGGTATTTACAACATGGAACAATAGAGGCCTGGGTTGGGGGGGCACTGCGGCAGGGAGGAGGGGGCACAGGGCAGGTCCCCCGCCAGAGGGGTCCCCCAAGACAACACAACATCAACAAGAAAAGTTGCAAATCAGGCAGAAATGGGAACATCATTCCAAGGTCCTTATATACAGACACTGCATGACCAGCAGGGAAGGGGTGCCCAGATGGGACTAGGCGTGGGCATGTGGCAGGCAGGTGGGCCAGCCCAGGGGCAGCAAGGGAAGACGAGGCCTCCGCTCCACTCCCACCCCCCGTCCCTACCCCACCTTTGGTAACAAAAGCCCTTCAGGGAGCCCCTAGCGGTCAAGAGTTTCCTCTGGGAGCTCCCAGGGAAAGGGGCTCCCCAGTTCAGCCCTGCTTCAGGGCTAAAATTGGGCGTGCTATCCCCGCCCTGGTCGGCCATGAGGGAAACAATGAGTTAGGAGTGTGCTGCCCACCCTTGACTCCACCATCTGCCCAAATTGAGGGAGAGCTCCCTGGAAGTCAAGGAGAGGAGCCCAGTCATTGTAGAGGAGCCCTCTTGGGCATTAGCTGGGGGAAGCCCCATAAAGGGGAAGGGGCCCCTGGGGGCTGGGAGATGGAAATGAGGGGAGAGGACCTGGACCCTGCATGGGAGAAGGGCCAGCGTGGTCACGAGGCCGGTGTTACCCCCAACTTGGGGCCCTGGCCAGGAAGTCCACGCTGAAGGGGTCGAGAGTGAGGCCCTGGAATGGGCCCATGTGGGAACTGGCCGGCGGCTGGGGGAGGGGGGCCGACCGGCCAGAGGGGGCTCACAGGTAGATCTCGCGCTTGGCCGTCTGGGCAGATGCCGGTGTGGCTGCGGGTGGGAAGTCCGAGGTCTGGGTCAGGGGGATTTCCTCCAAGGTGGCCGAGTCCTTGCAGGAATCATGGCTACTGTGGGAGAAGGCACTGTAGGAGGGCAGGAGGCGCACGGGGGCCGTTTTGGTGTTCCGGTCTTCCGGGGGGCTGGGGCTGCCGGCGCCCGCGGGCTCCTGCCCTCCTCGGTCCTGGTAAGGCACGAAGGTGGAGAGTTTGAGGGCGCTGCTCTTGGTCCGGCGGCTGGGAGATGACTGGCCAGGCATCCAGCATGTGTCAGAGTGGCCAAACTCACTGCACTCCCGGGTACATGTGCCTGTCATAGCGACATCAGGCAAAGGGCGAAGGTCTGTAGGAACGAGCGGGGCAGGACAGTCATCAGACATACAGCGTCTGCAAAGCTTTGCGTCATGGCCTCCCACTGGCACCTAAAGTCTGCCTCATGACGGGTACATGCCCCTTCCTGACCACTGAACTCACAGCCATACACACCCTCGAATAGACGCATGTACTCCCACCATCCACCTACTGTACACACACACACACACACACACACACACACACTATCATTTTTTTTTCTTTCTTTTTTGAGATGGAGTGTTGCTCTTGTCACCCAGGCTGGAGTGCAATAGCACCATCTCAGCTCACTGCAACCTCCATCTCCCCAGTTCAAGCAATTCTCCTGCCTTAGCCTTCCAAGTAGCTGGGATTACAGGTGCCCGCCACTATGTCTGGTTATTTTTTGGATTTTTAGTAAAGACGAGGTTTCACCATGTTGGCCAGGCTGGACTCGAACTCTTGACCTCAGGTAATCCACCCGCCTCGACCTCCCAAAGTGTTGGGATTACAGGCATGAGCCATTGGGCCCAGCCTTATCCTTTCTTTTTTTCTTTTCCAGACAGGGTCTCACTCCCATCACCCAGGCTGGAGTGCAGTGGTGTGATCTCGGCTCACTGCAGCCTCAATTTCTCAGACTCAGATGATCCCCCCACCTCAGACTCCTGAGCAGCTGGGACTATAGGCGTGCACTACTACACCTGGCTAAATTTTTGTATATTTTTTGTAGAGATAGGGTTTAGCCATGTTGCCCAGTTTGGTCTTGAACTCCTGAGCTCAAGCAATCCTCCTGCCTCAGCCTCTCAGAGTGCTGGAATTACAGGCATGAGCCACTGAACCCTAAATAGACACATTCCTTCCAGCCTCACCTACCCTACGGTGCTCTTCTCACACGCCCACCAATTCTGCCCTCAGACAGGTGCACAAACCCGCATTTATCTACACACTGCCTCCTCTATCTTCAGACTGGCTTAAACATCCAAATCTATCCTCGGGTGGGGTTGAGGAAACCCCCATCCTCATTGAAGGATACAATCAATCTCTCTCTCTCCCTCCCTCTCTTACATACACACAGATAGGCATGGATGCACAAATCTACTACACTGGGCACCTCTATTGTCAGATGAAATTGGGCACATGGCTCCCTTCAGAACCCCCTCAAGTCTCACATGCTCCCAGTGGTCCTGGAACCCCCACCCTCCCCCAGCACAGCGAGGCCTTGCTTTAAAGCCAGTGGGAAGGGATGAGCTTCTATGTGGGGTATTCACATAGAAGCACACACTCACATCTACAAGCACGCTCATGCAGCCCCTTCCCACCTCACTCTGGCCCCTAAACCATCCACCACCCCTGGCCTTGCCCCGGCTCCCTGCCCAGAACACCCACGGGAACAGGAGTTGGCTGCCTGACATCAGCAGTAGCCAGTGTAGTTGCTGGGCAGCAGGGGTCTCCATGGGAACGGCTGGGCCCTGAGCACTTCCTGTCACAGCTGTCCCTGTCCTGCCCTTGCTCAGGGACAGCACCAGGCAGTGACCCCCCCACCCCCCAGGGACATGGCTGAGCAACACTGCCTGGGACAGGGGCTCCCCTGGCACTACCCACCCTGGCTTGGCCTCCTGCCAGTGCCAGGTGAGAAGGGGACAGCTCTGTTGTTAACCCTCAAAGTGCCAAGGCTCTACAGCTCAGAGCAGAGTTGGGGGACCCAACATGGCTCAGAGCGGAGCAAGGGCACTGGGTGGGTGAGGCTGGGTGCTGGGCAGAGTCCCACAGACCCCAGACCCCAGAGCAGCTCCCACATACCTGGCACTCTGCCTCAGGGCCTGCTCCGGCCAGCCGGCTCTGCGCGGGCACAAAAAGGACGAGACGGGCATGAGATCACGCATGGAGGGGCGAGGTGGGGGTGGAGGACACTCTAAGACCTCGTGCCTGGGAGGTTAGACAAGGGCCCTGTGCCTGAGGCAGGGGAGTGAAACCTCCCATCTTTTGTGGGGAGGGGAGGCTTTGAGTTGAGGGAGTGGCTGATACCCGAGGACAGCTCCAAGTTAGAGTCTTTCATCTCAGGGGCTAGCTCATTCACTCTCCTCCTCCACTGGCTGCCACGGATGCCTTCACACATGCACACACATGTGCACAGCACACACACTGCACACACACTTTCTGACAGCATACCTCAGCATCCATTCCCATGATGATCTCTGCTCCAGCTCACACCTCCCTTTTGCCATCACCCTCCAAATCCCTCCCAGTCAGGTCTCTCTCTGCACCAGACCTCCTGCCTCTCTTCCTCAAAGAGGTGCCAAACCTTCTCCCACTCCTCTCCCCAGCAGATTGTCACACCGTTCTCTGAGCCCCCTGTAGCATCCAGGGTCCATTCTCTATTCTCAAGGCCTTCCCATCCATTAGAGGACCACCACCCACCTCCTCAAGGTTTCCTCACCATTACGTGAGCCTTCTGGCCACCACACTCAAGTCCCTGTTCCCAGGTGGCAGTGTAAACATGGCTGGATGCAATAGCTTTGGAGTCAGAGAAACCTGGGTTTGAATCCCTCCCAGGTCTGTCACTTTCTAGATGTGTGACTTTGGGCAAGTGACTTAGCCTCTCTAAGCTTCAGTTTCCTCCATCATAAAGTGGGTGCCATAAAGCTCTCAGATCACAGAGTGGTTCTGGGGATTAAATGCGTGTATACCTGAAAGCCCTCAGCACGGTAATAATGACTGAACACATAAGAACTCAACAAATGGAGGATTTGTTTAAGGCCTCGTCACCATTCCCAGGCTTCCACTCATTTCCTGGGGTGCCCTGACCACGGTGCTGTGCCTCACCATTCTCGGGGTGCTCCATCTCTCCTATGCTGCCGTCAGGGGTGGTGCGCTCATAGTGATCCTCAGGCAGGGCCAGGGGACCGAGTCGAGGCCCCGAGGATGACTTGCTGGATGGTGTCTCAGACTCCTCCAGGCCACTATCATAGTAACTGTGCTGGGATGGGTCCTGCAGCTCCTGGGCCTGGCTGGTGGCCGAGAAGGTGACGCGGCGGTGAGGTAACTGCAGGGAGAGAGATTGTCACTACTGACCAGCCAGCTTGCCCACAGGGCCCACCGCCATACCAAGCCCTGGTACAAGCCAAGCACCGCCCTCCCCAGGCCTCAACAGCAACCAAGAAGGGACCCCGGTCCAGCACGGCACACTCCTCCCGAAAGCACAGGCCCCAGTAGAACACCGCTCCTGTGTTCCATGACAGCTCCTAGTACAGCCAAGTCCACATAGTGGAAGTCCCAATACAGCGCAGGCCCCAGCGTTATTACAGCCCCTGCGCCACCCCAATAACCCCACCCAGTGCAACCACTTGTTACAGCACAACCCTTTTAGCTCTAACCCAGCTTCCCAATATTGGCACAGCCTCCCTTTAATCCCAAAATGGCCTGTAACACAGTGTAGAGCCCAATACCAGGGTAGCATGATAGCACCCCACTCCCCTCATTCCAGCATAGCCTCTAAACACCAGCATAGCTTGCAATTTCTAGAATAGCTTCCTAAAAGCAGCAGATTCCTAACTCCCAAACAGCTCACCAATACCAGAACAGTTCTCTCATTTCCAAACAGCACCCTCCAAACTCCAGCTCCTCACCTGTCTCACTGCTCTTGCCACTGTCTCCTTTCAAATGAGGGACCAACCTTTCTTATCCTCTGTTCCTCATCCCTGGTTTGTGATGTTGCAGCAGCCTCAGGACTCCCAGCTGAGGCCTCTCCCATTCAGCCCCCTATCCCCGCTTCACTCCCCTCCAGAGAGATCTGGGAGTGGAAAACAGAGGGAGGAGCCTGATAACAAACCAGGGCACCTGGGGCAAGGGGGCAAAGCAGAACAATGGAAACTCCCCAGTCTTCCCAATCAGGAAGTAGAGTATTCACTGGAGAGGGTAGGGTCCTGCCAGGAGCCTGGGCATGGGTGGGAGGACATGGCACCCATTAGGGATCAGGAAAGCTGGTCTCACAGGGAGACTCCTTCCAGGAAATAGGAAGGAGCTTCTGGGAGGGCTGCCGGGATGAGGAGCCAGACTTAGAGGCTTGGACTGGGGACTGGGGACTGGGGGTCAGGGGAGTGGAACGGTGACAGGCTGCTTTCAGCCAGCAGCCCTGTAGGGCTGCCACAGGTTAATGATCAGCCCTGGAACCTGGCAACCTCAACTTGGCACTTGGCACAACCAGCCAGCCACCCAAATACCCACTTGGGACTGCCACAGATTTTCCTGCCAACCAGAAATTAGGAGTTGTGGAGGGCGCAGACCCAGGGCCCCTGGAGGCCAGGGGTGAAAACAGCCCAGCCCGGGGCCCTGCTGATGAGTCTCCAAGCTCCTTCCAATCCTCCAAGACTTTGGCAGAGCTTTGTCTTACTTCGTAACTCTGGATGGGAGGTTATGAAGATGGCCAGGGGAAGTGGCCCTGGCTTTGTAGACTTCCCCTCCTGAAGCCCCATTCAAGGCAGCTAGGGTGGGAGAGGCTATCAGGACAGGATTTTTGGAGCGCCTCCCCACTATTCCCCTTCCTGAAGATGGCTCCCACCTCATCTTCAGGAATAAGCGATCGTTCTTGGGATCTTTGTACTGATCTGAAACACTGAAGGGTCTGGGTGATGACTGATAAGGTCTCCAGAACTGACATGGACATTTGGGTCTGGGAGGCTACAAAGGAGTGTTGCCCACCTGGTGTAGGAGTGAACAGGGCCCACAAGGGGTCTGGGAGGCACGGGGCAGCATGGTTGTTGGTGCTTCTCTTTCTAGTTTTCTTTCAAGATACTGGCCAGCAGTCCCACCTCCCTGCAGAACCCACACCTGGTAATTGAGGGCTTCGGTCCTGCCTACTAAGCAAGTCGCTTGGTCTCTTTTCCCATGATTCTTTTCCATAAAATGGAGGGTTGGGTTATACCCAACACTTAATGTTCCCTCTAATTTTATGACTATCAAATTATAAAAGCCCAGATCAAAAATCTCTCTCACATTCTGAGTCCTGAAGCTCTAGACACTTGCTGATTATTTCCAGTTGGCTCTGTCTACTGACCCTTAAGATTCAACATGTCTGAAACAAAATTCTTCTTCAATTAGCTTCTGTATGGGCAATGATCTCATCACTATCCCATTACCCAGACTCAGAAGGCTGAGGTCTACCTGGAAATCCTGGTAGCTCTCCCCTCATTCCCCGTCCCTACCCCATATCCAATTATCCCTTGAATCCTGTGGGTTCTTTCTCCCTAACCTTGGCCAAATTGATCCATTCATCACCCTCACTGCCACCATCAGTCCAAACCTTAGAGGTTCAGTCCTGTACCTTCATCTCTATGCCCTTTTAAGCCCACCATATATTCCAGTGAACTTGCTAAAACTCAGTTCATCTAAAACACTCATGAGCTTTCAGGAGCTATTTCTTTGTGAAGTACTTTTGGCACCTATGTCCTCTCTAACCTACAATTCTTCCAGTCTCATCCTTCAGCTTTCTCTTATGCCCTCCATTCTTGCCAGAATATTACTTTTTCTGCCCTTTCCCTGCCTCCAACTTGGTTCACTCCTGCCACAGGAGTTTGCTCACACAGTGACCCTGCAAGGAGGCAGGGGACCCTTCTGCCCTAATCCTGCTCCTCATTGACAAGTTGGCTCAAGTTACACTTTCTCCTTCCAGAAGCCCATTTCCATGTCCTGTGTAGTTTTCCCGTACTGTGCTTCTCAAAGGAAGGGAGGGGCAATATGGTGAAATAAATTCAGAAAACTCAAGAGGTGAACAAAATTGAGGCTGGGCATGGTGGCTCACACCGGTCATCCCAGCACTTTGGTAGGCTGAGGTTGGCAAATCGCTTGAGCTCAGGAGTTGAGACCAGCCTGGGCAACATGGAAAAGCCCTGTCTCTACAAAAAATACAAAATTTATCCCGGTGTGGTGGTGCACACCTGTAGTCCCAGCTACACAGGAGGATCGTTTGAGCCCAGGAGGCAGAGGTTGCAGTGAGCCAAGATTGTGCCACTGCACTCCAGCCCAGGCGATAGAGCAAGACACTGTCTCAAAAAAAAAAAAAAAAAAGTTAAAACAACATCTAACAGGTTCCCCCTTTTTTGGAGGAATCTACAGAGCCTTTAATAGTTGAATGTAATCATGAATCTCTTACTACCAAAACTAACTTTATCACAGAACCCCTTTTTTATAGCAGAATAGATAATAGAACTGCCTGCTTTGTGTTTGAATCTGGCTGCATCACTATTTAGTTTTAACTTTTGCAAATTGAACATTAAAGTGACCCATATCATAAAGAGTTATGAGCACTGAATGAACTAATTCACACAAAGTGCTTAGCATGGTACCTCCCACCTAGTAAGGACTCAAAAAACGGAAGTGATTGGTAGCAGTAGACGTAGTTTCATGGAGTAAGTTGGGAAAAGCTTTAGTAGGGCACTTCTCATTCGACTCTTAAGACTCTCAATTGCCTCATCATTCACTTGTCTGTCTTGTACAAGTATGGCCATTTTTTCATCAGGGTCTAGTACTATGCTGAGCACTCAGTGGAAACTTGGCCTATGTGTGTTGATGATGACAACAGGTGGTGTGCTTTGGTTGTATCTGAATGTTGAGAGAAGACATTCAATGTGGCTTGATGGATGGGTTAGGATGGATTAGAGCTGAGTAAAAGACAATCCCTCAGACCCTGGGAAAGAAAAAGAGATGAAGATGCTAAAGGAATAGGAGAAAGATGGAAACAATGCCAGTAAGGACAGAAAAGGAAGAGAAAGAATGGGAGGTCAGGAGTTGCTGGAGGTCACAACGTGGTTAGATCTCACTTCCCCAGGCCCCACTCCTCCAAGACCCCGGGACTTTTTACTTTGCCCTCTCTCCCACACACACACGGCATTGGGGGAGTTTGTGGATGGAATCAGAGGAGAGAGCTGGCGCCTTGTTCCTCCTGGGAGTGTCTCAAGCCTCTTTAGTCACCATGGAGATAGGTTGCCTCTGGCCTCAGAGACTCCCCCAGGACCTGAGGCCCCTCAGCCATGCTTTAGCCTTCCTCCCACTCAGGCACAACCAGAGACAGGGTAGACCCAGGAGAGCAAGAAGTGAGAGACGGAGAGAGAGAGAGTGAGAGCCAGCAACCCAGAGTGGCCAGAGCAAGGAACGGAAAGACGGGAGGGAGGGAGCATCACAGGCAGAAGGCAGAACTAGGAAGCCTCTGCTTATGAGCAGGGAACCCCCTAAGAGTGGGGGTGCAGGGCAGGTAGATGCAGAGAACTTTGGAATTCCCTCTTCTCCCCCTCGGCCCCCTCCCTTTAGCTTGGGCTGGTGATCATGGTAGGGAGACACAGGGCAGGGCCAGCTAATTGCTGGGTGTTGAGTGCTGTTGTGATGAAGAGGCTGGGGAAGGGACTTAAGGGAAGGGCTTTCCCTGGAGGAACGTGGCTGGAGTAACTGAGAGGTTCTCTGCCTTCACCCAAGGCAGGAAGGCTGAATACCACCCCCTACCAGGTGCTCCAGTCTGAGGTCTGTCAGAGGCAACTCAGTTTGAGCAGATTAGAAAAATCCAGCCTCAGATGGGGCAGGACTTGGGTATAGCTCCACCTCCCCTTTCTGGAGCATTCTTAGGAAGAAAGCCCTACAGACATGGGGCAAGGGGACACATTGCCAGACACCTCCATTTGAAGGCCGGTTGGAAGGGCACTTTCCCAGACATGGATAGGGACATGGGGTGGATGGCAAGATGGTAAACTAAGATAGTGTGAGTGTGGGGTGCAGTGGGTAGGTCTAGGATGTAGCAAGGGGCAAAGAGAAGGGAAGGGGAAACTGAAGTAGGACTGAGGACAAAGGGCTGCTTCCAGTCTCTCTCGCTTCTTCTCTCAGTTCCAGAAAATAAGAAACCAAAACTCCAAAAATAAAGAACTTTATTGTCAGGGCCAAGGGCATGTGGAACCCCACCCCAGGAGCCTCGTGGTGAGGAAGAGGCTGGTGCACAGGACACGCAGAAGGCACAATGGGGAGCTCCCCTTCCTGGCACACTCCCCACTCAATTATCCACGGGACCCCAGGTCTCCCTCCTAGAGAAGCACCTAGGGCTGGTCTCAGATAGAGACCTAGGTTTGGAGTAGACTTCTTCCCCATTTCCCTCCCCACTTCTGCTCACACTTGCCCACCAGTCCCCACCCACAAGGCCCAGCAGCTGGTCCAGGGTCCGGGGACTTGGCAAGTCACTTCCCAGTTGGGGGAGGGCAGAGAGGAGACCATAGAGCCCACCTTCCCTTAATCTTCACTCAGCCTAATCCCTGTGCCTGGGTGAGGCAGCAGTGTTATCACCAAGGCCCCACCTCCCACTGCTGGCTCAGGCTGGCCCCCACACAGGCAGGCACAGTACACCTGCTCTATCACTCCCACACCTCGGTCCAGATGGCTCCGTGGTAGGGGTGGGGTGGGGGCCGGGGTGTGCTGAGCCGAAAGGGCTGGCCTACCTGCTTGCTGGGGTATTTGGGGGGGTTGGTTCGGTAGCTGTAGTCGGAGTACTGCTCAGAGCCCGTGGACGTGGTGTCCCCGGTGCCCACGAATGTGTTTGCAGGTGGCAGGTCCTGTACCACCTGGTGCTTCTTGGAGGCCGAGGGTGACTGGGGCTGCAGCTGGATGGAAGGCAGTGGGGAGTTAGAGCGGTAGTGGCGGCCCAGGTCAGGGCTGCCCGGTGGGTAGTTGAGGGGCAGGTGGATGCGGGGACTGTCCCCAGGGGCATCGCTCATCAGGTTGAACTTGAGGGACTTCTGCAGCCCGGCCTCATCCTCGTCCTCCACTGGCTTCACAGGCTTCGGGGACTTGCTCTTCTTGCCCTTGCTTTTGTTTCCCTTGGAGGCCTTGCCACTGGGCTTGGGGGTGTACAGGTCCTTGGTCTCCTTTTTACCAGCCTGGTAACCACTCTTGGCCTCCCGCTGCCGGCAGTAGCGCACAAGAACCGCCAGGGCGATGAGCAAGGCCACGGCCACCACACCGGCCACCACACCAAAGAGAATGTTGCCACGCTGCTTGGAGCGCTCGTATTCTGGATCCCCAGCGATGTCAATATCCAGTGGCGTGTCCAGGCTGTGGCCCAGGAGGGTGTCCAGCAGCGTGCGGTTGGCCAGAGTCTCATTGACATAAAGGTGGACCAAGGCTGTGCCATAGCGTGGGGGCTTGCCGCGGTCACTGACCTTAACCACCAGGCGGTGTAGCCCATGGTGGCGCCGCTCAATCTCCTTCTCCAGGGTGATGGCACCTGAATGTGATCCAATCTGGAAGAGTCCGTAAGGGTTGCCACCTGCGATACTGTAGATCAGCTCAGCATTGACACCAGAGTCAAAGTCCTCGGCTGCCACTTGGCTGACCGTCTCACCAAGACGTGTCTGGGGGGTCAGCAGCCGGTGAGAGGCGTTAGAAGGAGCAGTGATATAGGGTGCATTGTCATTCTCGTCCAGCACATTGATGGTGACACCAACATAAGCGGAGCGAGGTGGGACGCCGCCATCCACCGCCTTCAGCTGGAAGGTGTAGGTGCTTTGTTGCTCTCGATCGAAGCTCAGGCTGGAGAGGATGGTGCCTGTGCCATTCTGGATAACAAAGTCACCATTGTCCTGCTCCACTGAGAGCTGCACCTGGGCATTCTCCCCCTCGTCTCCATCAATGACAGTCACCATGCCTACTGGACTCAGCGCTGGCATGTTCTCCATCACTGAGAAGTTGTAGCCACTCAGCATAAATTTGGGGTCATTGTCATTGCAGTCCAGCACATTGACAAGGACAGTGGCTGTGCCCTGCAGGCTAGGGCTGCCCCGGTCAGCGGCCACCACCTTCAACTCATAGCTGTCCCGCTGTTCCCGATCCAGGGATGTCTTCACCTGGATCTCTCCAGTCTCAGGTGAAATGGTAAAGAGGCCCTTAGCCGCCGGCTCAGCCTCCAGAGAGTAAACCAGCTCCGCATTAGAGCCAGAGTCAGCATCACTGGCAGTGACCTCAGCGATCACTTCACCAGGCTTGTTGTTTTCCGGGAAGGCGACCTCAGTGACACTCTCAGTGAAGACAGGTGCGTTGTCATTGACATCCACCACCTGCACCTTGAGGGAGTTGGTGCTGGAGAGTGGGGGGTTGCCAGAGTCCACAGCCACAATCTCAATGGTGTAGTCTTTGACCTTCTCGTAGTCCAGTGGGGTGGTCGTCTGCAGGAAATATTTCTTCTTGCTGTCACTGCCTGTCTCACTGGCCTGGCGCAGCTGGAAGGGCACATCACCTGCCACCACACAGGTGACAGCTGCATTCTCCCCCTCATCTCGGTCAGATACCTGCACCAGGGCCACAGCTGTCTCCTCTGCCACATCCTCTGAGATGTTAGCCATCCCATCTTGATGGGTCACCAGTCCTATGCCCCGGATCTCGATGGTGGGGGCATTGTCATTCATGTCCTTCACCGTCACAACCACCTGGGCACGGGCACTCTTGGGGTTGGTGCCTCGGTCCTTAGCAAGCACTGAGAAGCGCAGGGTGCTTAAGTCCTCACGGTCCACGGGACCCTGAACAGTAATAAGTCCGGTGTTCCTGTCCAGTCGAAGAAGACGCCTCACAACTTCGGGCGCCTGGTGGAACGTGTATTCAATCTCTGCATTGGCACCTTGGTCTGAGTCATTGGCCTTCACCTATGGGGCAGGAGGGGAAAACAAGGAGAACAGAGATGGTTTAGATCAGGGATAGCAAATAAAGGGACATGTGTGCTGCCAATGTCCTCTCCAACAAGCATGGCAGACACAGCCAATCCAACATCGCTCCCTTTCCAGAAGCCATGTGTGTACTGCATTTTCCCAATTCGGACACTCTGGCAGACATTACAAACCTATTTTCCTGAAGAGCCCAGATGCAGCCTGCAAATCCTCAACAGTGCTATCGGCAACTACTGGAGATGGGAGAGGGCAGAATTAAACTTCACTTGTCATAGCTGTATGGGCCCACAAAAATACCAGGAGACGATGAGGATCCAGCAGAACTAGTGAAGCTGTTTCACCAATGAACCTTGCCTGAACCCTCCTGCAGAGACGGAGAGGTGTGGGCAGTAGAGATGGTGTACATGCCTGTAGGAATGTGCATGATATGCACGCATGTACATATGTATGTGTACGACTGTGTCAGAGTGCATGATGTGCATTTTTTGTGTGTGAGAAGGTATATGTGTTTGTGCATGTGTGTGTTTGCACACATGAGTAAAGACTCACATGCCCACCTGAAGGCCCCAGGTAGGGAGGGATTTCCTTTGAAAGAAGTCAGGTAGGGTTGTGGGTCAGAGGAGCCCTTCAGGCCAGGCCCCAGCCACCGCTCTGTCAAACCGGGGAAACCTGTTTCAGCAGCTCCTTCTCCTCCTGGCTGGCACTGGCTGGCGAGGCACCAATGCGAGGAATCCGGCCTGAGCCTGCAGCCAGGAGGGAGGGGTTGATGCAGGCCACAGAGCCTGCTGGCAGTAGGCTGGGCTCCCAGCATCAAACAATGAGCTGTCTGTCCCTTCGAAGTCAGCGGGCACACCCTCCCACGCCAACTCTGACGCGCACTTGGCCCAACTCTATACAAACATGGTTGGTAATGGGGTAACAGGACCCAGGTGGGAATGGCCACGGGGTACCACTGGACAGGGAGAAACATGAGGGCTGGAATTAGGTCACAGCCAGACAGAATGTGACAGCTATGGGGAGTGAGGGGAGAAAAACCATAACTTCGCAGAGTCTCTGGGATAACAAAACAGAAGAGTCCTGGGTTCAAATCTCAGTTATACCACTTCCCAAGTAACTGTGTGAACTTGGGCCAATTATTTCACCTCCCTAAGCCTCAGTCTATGAATATGTGAAATGGGGATAATAATGTAACCTATTTCACAGAATTATGGTGAGGATCAGATGGGATAACACAGGTAAAAATGCCTGATACTGCCTGACACAGGGGAAGTGCTCCCTAAATAGCATTTATTTCTCTTTTTATCTGTCCAACCGTCTACCCTCCTACCCGCCTGTCTCTGAAAAATCAGTGCTAACGCAGTGCTGGGCAACGCACCTAGTGAGCCCTCAAGCCACTGCCAGTCCTCTCCTCCTTGGCAATGGGAACCCTAGCTATCCCTGCTTGGGCTTTTTCTACAATGAAGACTCCAGACCTGCAGCCCAAATAGCTCCTGGGCCTCAGGCCTGGCCTGCAGCTCATAGGATGCCATGGTTCCCCAGCTACCCTGTCTCTGCTCACATCTCTGAGTGCCAAACCCTAACAGTTTCTTCTCCCCTCACCCCAGTCTACCTGTCAGAAACTTTGTCATGAGGATCCCTGCTGTCTCCCTTGCCTCTAGATTGGTCATCCAGCGTCTTAACTGCCTCTTGTCTTACCTTCCTTTGTCTCTGTGATTCTTGGCTTCAGTTTCCTTCCCATCCTTGCTCAGTTCTGATACTGCTCCTTTCCCATGGCCTGTTTTCTTCCAGGCTCTCTTTTCAGCCCAGCTGACCTCTCGGCTTACTCTCTCCTGTACTCTGCTGCTTCACCTCACTGGGAAGTGGTAAAGCTGTTACACACCTAAGCTCTGAAGTCAGACTCTTGGATGTGGCAAAGGTGGACTCTGAACTCAACAGCTGTAGGATATCAGGCAAGTTTTCTAATTTCTATGGGCTCCATTTCCCAACTGCAAAATGGGGATAATGCTTACCTTGTACTGTAAGGATTAAATGATACAATACATATCATGTGTTTAGAACACTGCCTGGCACCCAGGCCATTATTATTTGCCATCCCCGACTGTCTGTCTCCCTTTTCTTTCTCAGTCTCTTTTCCAGGTCTCAGTCCACCAGCCTCTAAAAAAAAAAGGCTGCAACTCCCACCCATCTCCCGCTTCAGCTTGAGGACCTAGGACTAAGGGTTTTCCAGGATGGGTAACGGTGTCCAGGGCAGGCCAAGCCTCCTCACCTCCCTCACATCAAACAGAGAGGCATCTTCAGCCCATGGGAAGGAGAAAGGAGCTGGGCTGGCAGGAGGCCAGAGCTGAGATGGCAGCGGTAGATACACCCACCTGTCTGCAGGGACGCGGTCTTTGCTCCCTCCCAGGCCCGAGCCCCACCAAGCTGCCCAGCGCCTGAGGCAGTTCCCATGGAGAGGGGTGCTGAGAACTTCAACAGAGGAAATTGACCCCCAACTGAACCCACTGTGCCAAGCACTCTACACCAACGGGCACCCCATGCCTAGGAGAGGAGGCAGGTATACAGATACCCCATTAGGTCTTTTCAGAACTCTGAGGGACCCACCTGGCTAAAATGATCTCATTTGACTTTGTCAGGAAGAGGCAAAGTGAGGCTATATCCTTCAGCTTCAGGAAACGTCATTTGGCTAAAGAGAAACTGTCCCTGGTTGGGAAGATAACCTCATCTCAGGAGAGATTCTACCTGGATAAAAGGTGATTCCTTTGTTCTAACTCGGCTCAGCTGGCTGGCAGAGAAGGATCTACTTGACTAGGGAGGGAATTTCACTTCTCAGAGGTTTCCTCAGTTGAGTCTGGCTTAGGGGTTGGGGGATTACTGTTCATATGCTATGTCACTGTCACCTAAGTAGCCTGATAGAGGAAAGTAATATCACCACACTGGGGTGGGGTGGGAAGGACTCCCCTGGCTGAGGCTGGGGAGAAGGGGTCTCACTACAGTATCCTGGCAGTTTTCCCCCTAAGTGAAGGAGGTGGGCTCCTATTTCTAATGGTGGGTCACCCTGACAGTTACATGGAGGGGGCCTCTCACCTGGATGACCGAGTGGCCTATGGGGCTATTCTCAGATAGTTCGGCCTCATAGGAGGGCTGCTCAAACTTGGGGGCGTTGTCATTGGTGTCGAGCACGGTGACACGCAGCAGGGCACTGCTGGCGCGTGGGGGGCTGCCGCCATCCTGCACCTTGATGGTGAGGTCATAGGAGTCCCAGCGCTCACGGTCCAAGTTGCCCATCACAATGAGCTGTGGTTGCTTCTCCTCCTGGTCCTCTGCCACCTGCAGCCCAAATAGCTCCTGGGCCTCAGGCCCGGCCTGCAGCTCATAGGATGCCACGCCGTTGGGACCAGCATCACGGTCTAAAGCCAGTGGGATGGGGAAGAGTGAGCCGATGTTGGTGTTCTCGGGGATGGCCAGAGTGATGACTGGTGAGGCAAAGTTCGGTGTGTTGTCATTGATGTCTTGTACCTCTATCTGGCCCTCTAGCAGCCGGGGGCTGCCATTCTGCACAAGGTCTGTGATAGAGACCTCAAACTCCAGGATGCAGGGCTCACCAGGGAGCTGGTTCTGGCATTCACGGAGCCCCTCACGGTCGATGGAGGTCTCGGTGGTGAAAATGTCACCTGTCTTGCCATCCACACGAAGGTATGGGGCACCCACCTCTAGCTTGTACAGGTGCCCCACATCTGGAAAACCGTAGTCGGCTGCGAGGCTCCCGATGAGGGTGTTGGGCGGCTGTTCCTCCAGCACCTTGTATACTACCCGAGTGGCATGGCCTGGGGATGGAGCCAGCAGGAGCAGCACTGCTAGCAGCATGGAAGACAGCAGTAGTCGTTGCCCCCCAGGGCCCGGGCTGTGCCTTAGGGGCCCCATCCTGGCAGGCGCCAGAATCAGGAGGGCTGCAAGGGGAAGAGGCAAAACAGAGGCCATGAGCTGGGAAGAGGAGGCTGGCCCTGAGCTGCCCAGAGCTGACCCCATACTCACCCTCTCCCACTGACACACGATTCTCCACAAGGGCAGTCAGTCCCAGCACAGAACCCCGATTCCAGAGACTCAGATCCCTCAATCTTATCCGCAGTTGGGTGTAGCAGCGGTGTCTGCCCCAGCTGGAGGAGCCAGTAAGAGGCCTGGCAGGTCTAGAGCAGCTCCCGCCCATGGAACACCCTCACCCACCTGACGCTCCCTGGGCCCAAGCCCGGCCGCCCGCCCTCCTTCCTTCTTTCCCTCCCTGCTCTCTGCTTCACCCAATACCTCCTTCTCACCAGCATGCTGCCTTAGTCACCAATGGTAATTACCCTGATACTGAGATAGGGAGAGAGAGCCAGTGGAAGGGCGAGGCCTCGAGTACCCCCAATTGGAGCACTCCTCCCCACATGCATGGTAGGAAAGAGACACAAGTACCTTCCTACACACCCCAGACCCTGGGACCATGACTTCTCACACTGGGCCCCATTAAGATTGACTGGAGGGAGAGGGGGTGATGTCTCATTTCTCTTTATTCTGAGATGCCAAGTCAGTGCATATGCATGAGGTATGACAACTCAAATTCTCTTTTTCTGACAATCACCCACGGTGCCCAGTGTTCTCCACCCCCATAAAAGGCCAGCTTGAATTGGACAAGGCTTGTGAAAATGGTCAGGGTTGAGGAGTAGGTGTTAGCCCTCCCCGACTTTACCCCAACACACATGCCGCAGAGCACGGACACAGGCCACAGAGCGCGCCCACAGGCCGCGGAGCGCGCACACAGGCCGCGGAGCGCGCACACAGGCCTCAGAGCGCGCACACAGGCACATGAACAGTTGCTAGGGCTCCTCTCCTCTCCCTCCTACTGCCACGGGCAGGTGTGTACAAGGGAACACAGGTCAAGATTGGGGTCCGAACTGTGGTCAGGGCTGACTAGCCCTGGAATTGTCATTGGGAGCTGCCCTGGCCTGTCCTTAGCAACTGGGAGCCCAGCAGGTCTAACTGGGACAGAGCTGCTGACGATGATGACACCACCAGCCTTTCCCTGACCACTCCCCCACCCCACACCCTTCTGGTCTCTGGATGAACATCTGGCTCCTATTTGACCTCTATCCTTGTATATCCAGGCCCCACTTCACACCTACCTCTCCCTGCCCACCCCCAAATCCTTCTAGTGAGAGCTCTGCATGCCCTAGCCAACCACAAGCTGCACCTCAACCACCACAATAACCCCCTTCTTTTGCCCATCTCCTCTGGCTTTGAGGTCGTGCATTGGCAGATCCCAGCCAGACTCAGCTACTGTCTCTGTCTTGAATGCCCCCTCCTCTCCAACAAAATCATGGCCAGTCTCTCCTCTATTCAAATCCAAACTCTTTGGATCAGCACTTTCTTTAGAGGCTTCTGGTTCAGCCTCCTTTCCCCACTTCCCCACTTTTACCTGGAACACCCACCCCACATCAATCCTACTGAAGGTAGGCTCTGGCCCTCCAGAAAACCACAGCCCTCTCCTGCCCACGGTGACCTCTCCTTCCTCCAACTCACAGCCGCTTATTGTCTGCTCCAATCCCAAGGCAATGAATCACTGGGCTGACTGGGACACCGCCCGCCTGTGTTGTTGTTCAGCTTCAGTATTGTGCACCTATTCCTGAGTTCTCTGTCTCTCCAGGTAGACGCCAAGCACCCTGAATAAGGGACAGTACTCCGTACATTCACTCATCCTCTGTCCCCAACAATGCACCTTTACACATCTGGGTACACTGTAGGGACTCACTCATGCATTTAACAAATGTTTATTGGGCATTTACAATGTGCCAGGCTCTGTCCTGGGCAGTGGGATGCAGAAGTAAAAAAGACTGGCCCAATCTGCCATGACAATGTTTCCATCTCAGTGACTATTTGTCCATTTTGTTTGGTTGCTTCTATATACCATTTGGCAAATGTAAGGCAGCTGGGTGGAGAAGATCGAGGTCTGTGGCATCAGCAGTCTGAGGCAAACCCATCTCCTCACTTCCTGGCTGCATGACCTGAAGCAAAGGATTAGTGCTGCAGTTTTCTTATCTGTAAAATGGGGATAATACTAAGTATTTCCTAGGGTGTTTGAGATACTGCGGGCTAAATGTGGGTATTCAACAAAGGACTCTTTCAAAGCACTTAGCACAATTGTAGTTATGTACCTGTTAGGAAGATGTGTTAGTTGTCTTTGCTACAAGATGGCAAGCAGAGAGGAGGACAGTTTCTACTTTGTTTACTCCTACCTCCTCAGAGCTTAGCCCTGGACCTGGCACACAGTGGGCACTCGGCAGCTCTTGAATGACTGTTATTTTGGCTTTCTGGGCTTAGCCTTTCCTGATACTTGCTGTGTGACCATTGTTCTTTTACTTGCTCACTTACCCTATTCCCCTACTCCACTAAGAACTTCCTAGAATAAAATTTAAGTCTCCTGGGTTTAGGGCACATGGTAGACTCTCAGCAAATGTTCACTGAATGCACAGTCCTTAGATAAGTCAAACACTTCCCCTCCTCTGTGTGGCCTTCCAAGCACAGGCCCCTCCCTAAAGTCTGTGCTGCCATTATCAGGTTAGTGTGTATGTTTGTTCCCAGCTGCAATCTTTTTTAAATTTTTTTATTTTTTGAGATGCAGTCTCGCACTGTTGCCCGGCCTGAAGTGCAATGTTGAGGTTTCACTGCAACCTCCGCCTCCCAGGTTCAAGTAATTCTCCTGCCTCGGCCTCCCAAGTGGCTGGGATTACAGGCACCTGCCACCACACCTGGCTGATTTTTTGTATTTTTAGTAGGGGTTCACTATGTTGGCCAGGCTGGTCTTGAACTCCTGACCTTGTGATCTGCCTGCTTCAGCCTCTCAAACTGCTGGGATTACAGACGTGAGCTACTGTCCCCCGGCTGCCAGCTGTAATCTTAATCTATTTAAAGGAAGCAGGAATTTATCTGATACTCCATTTGGATCCACCCGCCCTCCAGCCACCTCCATGGACCTGGCGCAAGGCTCATTTGACCACTTTGACCCCAACCCAAACATATCCCCAAAGGACCGTCTCTAGAGAACCTCATTCTCTTATGGGCACTGTATCTTGCTGCCACCCTCCTCTGCATACACAAGGTGGTATCATTGTGCACCCCAATTCTCTGCCTAAGTCTTGGCAGGCCAGGCATTATGTGGGAAGCCCACGGGAATTACCCTAAACCTGACCAAGAGGAGAAATAAGGAAGTCGCTGTTTTTACCTTTGTTCTCTCCAGATCAAGGATATTTAAGATATTTAATCTTTTGTGGTCACATCCTCCTTTAGGAATTCTACAAAACTATGGTGCAGATTTTTCCAGGAAAAATGACTGTTCACAAATTTTAGCTGCAAATTCAGGGTGCCATGATCTGGCAGTCAGGGCGAAATGAGGTGTGGCCACTCCAAGAGCTACAAATTAAGCCCCTACCTCAGGCTTCCTCTGTCTCAGAGTCACAGCCTGAGGCCCTATAACCTTTCAAACCTCCTAGGCAGAACAGGCACACAAGCTGGTGACACTACTCCCTCCCCCCACACACACTTTCTCTCTCACCCTTAGGAGATGCCTTACCTTCAGCCAGCAAAACAGCCAGTTAAGGACTGTGGTATCTAACTCTGAATTGGAAAGAGAAGGAAAACCATAGGATAATGTCTAACTCAAGGAAGGTATGGGATGGTGGGGCAGAGAAAGGTTCCAGAAAGTAGGAGGTAAGTGGGGAAAACAGGCTTAGGGGGAGCTGCTCAGAGTCGGGAAAGGAGCTGAAGAGGGCTTAGGC
The DNA here is from genome assembly GCA_963573385.1 of Cacajao melanocephalus. NCBI lineage: Eukaryota > Metazoa > Chordata > Mammalia > Primates > Pitheciidae > Cacajao > Cacajao melanocephalus. Next base: position 85,749 of record CAUYLG010072346.1, on the reverse strand, counting down.
CCTTCAAGCATTTGGAGAGTTCCTTCAAAATGAGGATTATCTGGCCCCACCCTTAGGAATCTTTTTTCAGGATGTGGGACCTAGAGAAACCCCCAAGCAATTGTGATGCAATGGTCAGACCCTCTGGGTACAACTTTGAGATAATTCAGGAGTTTAAGAAAGAGCCTGAGGTCCTGCAAACTCTTACCGTCACCTTTGCCATCATCATCATCATCATCATCTCTGCAAACACTCACTGAGATTTTACTCAGTACTAAGCATTTTATACACACCATCTCTTTCCTCCCAACCCTCTGAAATGGGTGCTATTATCACAGTCCTTCCCATACTGCAGATGATCAAATGGGGGCTGAGAAAGAATAAACTGTCTTAAGTCACAGAAGTAGTATGTGGAAGAGCCAGGACTTGAGAAGTAAGAATGCCTCTTCACATCTCAGAGTCTGGGGGAAAGGAACAAAAATACCTGAGGCTAGAATCTGATGCTTGTTATGTCACACCCGCCTCCTATCATTCCTAGACTGCCAACCCTGCCCAGTAAGGAGGGAAGAAGAGTGGACCTAAGGGTCAAGGGTGAACGAGCCCAGGCTTCCTAGGCTGCTGCTGTTCACCCAGGGGTCGGTAGGGATACAGGGAGAGAACCTGGAAGGGCAGGAGCAGCAGGAACAAGGCCTTTCCTCACTCCTGCCCCCACCATCTCTGAACTTTGTCCTCAGTAATTGGGCTCTGGGAGTCATTAGTCCCGCACGGCAGCCTTAGAAACATGCAGCGCCTTATCTGTCCTTCCCCAGGCCCTGGCTGCCTTCCTGGGGAACAGTGCCCCACCTCCCCTCAGTGACATGGGCACTCAGGATCCTGAGAAGCCAGAGCCTCAAGGGGAACAGGCACAGGAACCCATGTCCCTCAGATAGAGGAGCACAAGAGCCGTCAGGGGTGTAGGAAGAAGGGATAAGGAGGGGACGGAATCCCAGAAAAGCTGAGGGAAATATCATCTGTGTTAACATCTGGGAAGTGATGGGACTGGAGGTGAGGGTTCACCCGGAAACTTCATTTCCAGCCCACCCCGGGGACCAAGGTCCATTTTGCTGAGTGCTGTGGCCAGAGAAAAAACACAGAGGCAGCCACCACTGTCTTAGTAGCCAGGTCAGCTCTGACTCCCCCACACCCCCAGCCCCAGCACTGTTACACAACGGTCACTGCCGACAGCACAAAACACCAAGGGACAAAGGGACTGTCTGGGAGGAGAGGGGAAGCAAGTGGGGTTGCATGGGGTGGAGCTGAACAGAAGCCTCCCACAGAGAGCAAGTGTGCAGACCTCAGCTCCTCTCCCCTCTCTCCCACAACCCTCTATAGCCTCTGCAGGGCTTCCAGACACCTGGCATGCTTGAGTCAGATTGTTGGGGTTAGAACCCTGGCTCCACCACTTCCTAGCTGTGTGACATTAACCAAGTGAATTTACTCTTCTGAACCTGCTTTCCATACTGTGAAATGGAAATAATGAATCCTGCCTCTTGAAATTATTTGCGAGAATTAAATGAGATCTCATGCCTATAAGGTCTATTGCATTAAGGTCCATTTACATTACATGTAAAGGACAAATCATTTTTTTTTAAAGTCTTCCAATTGCTGAATAGACCATTTATTTCCAGCATTAGGCACACAGTAGGTGCCCCTTGGTTCAGTGAATAAACAAGCCTTGGTGGTTGGCAAGTCTGATGAAGACAATGATGATATGTATCTTACTACTGCATCCTCAGCACCCACCGTGAGCCCTGGCAGATAAAAGGTACTCAATACATTGTTGAACAGAATCTCTGCACCAACCATCCTTGCTCGCGGCAGGGGCAGCCCTCACCCACTATCAGAAGGACCTCCTCCTTCCCCACTGCCCCTCCCCCAACCTCGATTCCCACTTAGCTCCTCCCCCACCTTCGCAGGCCCCCTCCTGGCCCTTCAAGCCCATTCTTCTCAGCAGTTAGCTTACTATCGCTAGCACAGCTCCCCTGCAGAAGTAGTCACAGCAGTAGACCCTCTGCTAGGAAGATGCCAGACCAGCAAGGTACCCCCTTCCTGCTGAAGTCTCTTTTGGAATTGGGAATTGGAGGTGGGTAGGAGAAGGGGAAAAACTAAATGCGGCCAGAACTGAATCCAGACTTGCTTCCCTACCACACTGCCTCTAGCCACCTCTGGGGGCCCGTCTTCCTCTCCCCTCGATTCCACCCTATACCCTAGTCTAGCTGTAATTACACGTTTCAATCCCCCCCACCAGACCCTCACGTTAATAAAGTAACACCCACCTACCCCCCTCACCCCCCAACACAGCTAGACCTCCGGGTTGTCATAAAAACTTTCTGGGCGGCCCCTTTCCTGGCGGCTCCCGAGGGTTAACCCAGAGCAGGTGCTAGAAGGCTCACGGCGTCTTCCGGCACAAAGTCCAGGACTTTGCCCATCCAAGCAGCCCCAGTACGCACCGCCTTGGTCAGCGGGCGCTCCCAGCACACACCCAGCGCGCGGAGCGACTCCTCCCAGAGGACGCCGAGTGTGTGTGTGTGTGTGTGTGTGTTGAGGGGGTTGGGGGATGGCGGTGGTTTCTTGCTTGGGCTCTGGTCGCCCCACCCCCACCCCGGCAGCGCCCGGCCTCCTGGAGCCCAAGGCAAGGCGAGGGCTAGGCGTGGTAAGAACGCGCTTCGGCTAGCGAGCCACTTGCGCCCCCGGCACCCAGGCCGCTGCGGGGAATCCCTCCTCCCCGGCATCTCCGACCTCGGCCTAGGGTCCCCAGCAAACCGGCGCTGGCGCGAGCAGCACAGCGGGCGCCGGGAGGGGGCGGGGAGGGAGCTGGCGCCGGAATCACAAAGCCGCGAACCCGGCTAGGCGGGGACATTCTCATAAAACCGACCTTCTCGTAGCCGGCGGAGGGGAGTTTTGCCCTACGCTCAATCCTCCAAGGCCTCAGTGCCACCCCCAGTCTTTCCTGGCAGAAGAAATAGTAGCCGACCACTGTTGGGGAAACTGAGGCCAGAAGTCTGACTTACGGAGGGTAGCTGGGAGGAGGGGAAGGGGTGCGAGACCATCTCGCCTCCAAATTCTGCTCCGGTGGCTGCCGCGACCTCCCTTCTGGCTCCAGGGCCTGCCCGCGCACACACTGGCCTACAGCTGGGACCAGGCGGAGGGGGCGCCCAGGTGTGAAAAGGACCAAGGTGTGCAGGACCCAGGTGTACTGGGTACCCAGGTGGCTCCGAAAACTCAGCTAAATGGCCAGAAGAGGGTCGCAATCACAGTCCCCGCCTTGCACCCTCTGCAAAGGAACCTGGGACCCCGGAGCCTCGGGGAGGCGTGATGGCTCGGCCAGCCAGGTCCAGCTAGTTCCCGGAACACCGGCCAGTTGGGCCCGGGAGTGGGGGTTGGGGAGGCGCCAGCTGGGAAGCCGGTAGGCCGGTCCAGGGTTCCCGCTGTGCGGGTATTTACAATAACAATGTCGCGATTAAGGTGACGGGGCGCCAGGGGCTCGCTGAGCGATCCCCGCGGCTTCTCCAGCCTGAATCAGGACTCTGAGGGAGAGGAATGGAGTGTGTGTGTTTGTGTGTATGCGCTGCAGGGTGTAATGTGACACTGTTGGTTTAAGGTGTGTGTGACACCCAGTGTTAAGATGGGTGAAGCAGTGGGTTCTGTGTTTGTGACCGTGAGGCGCTGCTGTAGGTGCCACTTACTGTGTTAGGGTGTGTGCCGTCAAGCGTGTGCTGAGATACTGGGTTGTGTGTTTGTGTGGGTGCAGTCGAGGGGTGCAAGGAGACCTGTGCTGTGTACATATGTTCTGGCCAAGAAGTGGGTAAGACGATATATGGAAGGGTGTGTTCCTTAAAGAAATGTAGGGGGTGGCTAGGTTTTGAGGGTTCATGTAGTGAACTGTGGCTGTGACACTCGTACACAAGGGCACGAGATTGTGTTTGTGTGTCCAAGTCGCGGGGTGTCACACCCGGTTGTGTTGTTGCTCTGTAAAGCCACGGATTGTGTGTCCGTGCTGCTGATCGTGCAGACACAGAAGCGGATTCTGAGCTGGTGACGGTGCCCCAGTGGGCGCTGGTGTGCGGGAGGTATGTCTGTGTGCACACATGTACGGATGTATGTATGTGTGTATATATGTCCACGGTCTGGCCCTCTGGGTGCCCGCGGGAAGCTGGAAGCGCCTGAGTGAGCCGAGCTAGTAGCCCAACAAGTGTGTATGTCTGTGTTGTGGACAAGGGTCCTTGCTTGCTCCGTCCTCCGGGAGCCCCCCACCAAACTGGGGGCTGCGCGCTTCCCCAAACCCATCCTCCACGCTGCGCGCTTCTGGTGTCTCCTCATCCTCGTCTCTCCGAGCTTGCCCAGGTTCGGGACGCGGGGACTAGGGTCCTGCTTAGCACCCCCTCCCCTCCCTCGGCTTCTCGCCGTGGACTTGGGAGGCCGGAATGCCTCGGCCGCAGCCCCAACTCCGGGCTCCCAGCCGCCCCCACCTCAACCCCCATGCGCCGAGCACCGGCTGGGCCCCCGCGGCCTCGCTCCGCGGAGCGCCCCTCCCTCAGCTCCCGCCGGCCATGGCCGCTTCGGGCCCCAAGCCGCTGCCGCCTCTTATGCCGCCCGATCCTTACCCGCCTCCGGGCAGCGCCGGCCGCCCGCCCCGCTGTCCATGAGCCGCCGCCGGCCCCGGCCCGGGCTGCCGATCCGCACGGCTGGGGCTGGCGCTGCGGTTCGGGCTCCGGCTCCGGCTGGCTCTGGGCGCAGCAGCCCCGCGGCTTTGCGTCCGCGCCGCGCTCCCGCTCCCCGAGTGTGTGAGGCGGCGGCGGCGGCGGCGGCGGCGGCGGCGGCGGCGGAGCCAGCAGAGAGCGGAGCGCACAGCCCGGCCCGCCCCCTCCCTCCCCCCTCCCTCCCGGCCCGCCCGCCTCCCCGCCCCCCCTCCGGCCGGGAGGTGGAGCTCGGGACCGCTCCGGTCCGGCTGGGAGGGGACCCCTAGCACCGCTCCCCAAAGCCTAGACCCCTCCCTTTGCCATCTCCTCACTGCCCAAAGCCCGGTACACAGGCTGTCCCCTCCTCTGCGCTTCACCTTACGCTTATCCCACCCAAGCCTCCATCTGGGACCGTTCCTGGATTCCCCTCCTTACCCTACTCAAACACCTGTCCCCGGTTCGGCCTCCTGGGAAGTCGAGGCAGGGGAAGTGTCTCCCACAGAGCCTTCTTCCCTGGGCACCTGCTCCTCCATATCCACCCTCTTCCCGCCCAGACCCCCATCACCCTGTGTGGCCCTCCCCTTCCCGCTGCGCTCGGGGAAAGTCCACCCCTCCCCCTCCGGCCGAAGACGCAGAGCGGTCAGCCTTGGTGGCCGCAGCAAGCCGTGGGGGTGGGGCTGTGGAGGGGACCGTAGGAGGAGGAGGCTAAGGGACACGGGGGTTCTAGAGTGAGGATGGGGAAGATACATAAGCCTGAAGACGAGGTGATATGCCTGAGCTCAGGATATTCGAGGGTCCCCTGATCACCTGCCCTCTGGGAGGCGTAGTGCTGCGGCCACACGCGTTTGCCAGTGACTCACATTATACAGTCACCGGGTCCTTGCCCCGCGAGGCCGCACAGTGTCACGGCCTGTGTCACACGCCCTCGCAGTGCCACACTCTCCCTATCACACTCACACTCACCAAATCACACACGGTGTCACACGCAGTGTCTCACTCCAATACTCGGTTTCTCCCATTCAGCTCTGGCTCTCTGGCGCCATCTAGAGGTCTCTGAGCAGCTTGGGAACTCCCTCTCCTGCGCTCGCGGTTTGCTAACCCAGGGTACCAAGTGCCCCAGTTCAACAGGACCTCCTGCCTTCTTCGACTGCAGGCCCAGGCAGAGTGTTATAGGTCAAAAGAATGAGGAAGGCTATCCCTAGCCAGGCCTCGTGTTGGGTGGCGGGGGGGAGGGGGGACGGGAGGACGGGGGAACGGACTCTAGATGAGAGATGGGGTAATCTAGTGAAAGAGGGGGGTGGGTCTGTCCTGTAAGTAGCTTCTTTCTGTCTCCTGAAAGCTCATACTCTCCACATCATTGAGCACAGCTCCGAGGAGGGAATCAGTGGCCCAGAGAGAAGAAATCTTCCACAGAGGAGCTGCCCCAGTCTCCCTGCCCCCAGCGTGTGCCCGCCGCCCAATGCAGCAAACCCTCCCCAGTCTGCTTGCTGAGAGCCATTCAAAGGCTTCTCTGTTCTCCTCTCTTGCTCAGGGCTGAGCAGGATCAGCAGCCGCAGAGCTGGGCAGGAAATGCTAATCTCCCAGATGTTCTCCTCCATTCTCCCTGCTCCATCACCATCAAACTCAAATTCTGCACCAAGTGGTAGGAGCAGAACTGGGCCAGAGCAGCAGCACCAGGGTGTGCCTACCATTCTCCCTGCTCCCCAGCCCCTCCTACCCCAGCTGCCAGGCAGGGCTCTGTGGGGGCCTGAGGCAGGGGGTAATGTAGATGTGAGAATTGGGGCTTTTTGCCCCTAGAAGGAGGGTCGGTGAGAGAGCAGAGACTGGGGGGAGGACTGTTGGGGAGCAAGGGAGGTGGCATTTGAATAGGAGAGAAGTGGGACTTTTGGCCCTGTATCAAACTGGGAGGAGGACCTGCTTGGCAAGTGAAGGATTGGGAGAGGCTTCTGAAACTGGTGGTGCCTGAGTTCCAGCTGAGACTGTGGCCAGGGATTGGAACTAGGGTAATGCCGGGTATGGGAATGGTTGGGGTGCTTGCTGTGATATCGGTGTACCTGGGATGGGGTGCGGCTAATTGAGCTAGGATGTTGTAGGGCCTGGAACTTTAACACCAAGGCTGCTGCCTCTGACGGTAGTTGGGACACTGTTGTAATGCTCTGATGCTGGTGTGCCAATAAGATGACCTAAGGAGCTATTGCCAAGCTGTGTGTATACGGATGTGTGTGCATGTTGAGGGAGGGCTGTAACTGATATGCTGTTAGGCCTGAAGCTATAGATATGAGGCTGGCATACCTGAGACTGGCTATAGCTGAAAAGCTGTTCCCTGTTAATATGATGTAGATGGGACTGTAGCTGAATCCTTTGCCTAGGTCCTAGGAGATGAGAGGCTGTGGCTAGGAGCCTGTACCTGGGAGACAGGCTGTTACCTGGGATAGGAGCAGAGCTACTGTTGTGTATAGGACTGTAGCTGAACTGCTATTGGTCCTGGAGCTGTAGCTATGATGACAGCATACTGGGGATTGGCTATCGCTAAGATGCTGTTGCCCAGGACTGTGGCTGGGCTGTTACTGTGTGCAGGACTCTAGCTGGGATGCCTCCAACTAGAACTCTAAAGCTTGGGTATAGCTAGGAGGCCATTTCCTGGTAATTTTGCTGCACCATTGTTGTGTGGGGGCTGAAGCTGAGACTCTATTGTCTGGGAGATGAGAAGCTGTTCTGGGAGGCAGGGTACTACCTGGAACGGAAGCGAATGTACTGTTGGAGCTGATCTACGGTTGTGCCCAGGGTGGTCCCCAAGTGGCCGTTGCTAGGTCAGTGACTAGCTGGGTGGGGGAAGCCAAGCAAGTCCTGCCTTGAGGTCTGGGAGATGCCAGGAGCCCTAGGCTGGGAGGGGGGCTGCTGCTCTGGGGAGGCCTCAGCAGCTGCTCTGCTGTGGAGCTGGGAAGCCTGTTTTCATGACTGTTTTAACTCTTTTTTTAACCTTGTTTTTCTCTCGGCTGCACTTTCACTCACTCATTAATTTTGGTATTTTTCTCACGGTGCCTCAGCCCCTGTCACGGCTGCCATGGCAACAGGAGGCAGTGTGCTCAGTGCCAAAATATCTGATCAAAAAATAACCAAAATAAGCAAACACCAAGACGACTGTGCTGGAGACTATGGTTGAGGGAGAGCTGATGGCTCAGATCCAGGAAACCCTAGGCTCCAGGGTACCTGTTTCACACACCCTCTCCCCAGGGAAGCTTTGCTGAACCTTCTGATAACCTGGATGGCCCCTTTTCAAAGAACTCCCCACAGCACAATCTCCCAGGACTCTGAGATTTCCAATAGTCCCTGTCCAAGGGGCAGTTTTGCCTAAGCTGGGAGCGTCGGGAGAGGGTGAGGGCTGGGGTTCACTTCCCAGGAGCTGACAGTTGAAGCTTCTAAGATGCTCCCTCCCTGCCCTAGCCACAAACATCTGCACTCACTCACTCACCCGCCTGTTTTCTGGCCCTTCCTGCCTTAGGCTTATTTCCTCTTCTCTGCGCCCAACCCCTACTAGGCCTCTTTTCTTTTTTCATAGCCCAATATCCTGATGGGATGCACAGAGGGGAGGAAGCCGACAGTCTTCAGCCCTCCACCAACTCCTTAGTGGAGGTGCTGGAGAGGGGTACCATAAGAGTAGCTGACATTCCAAGACCTCTGCCCACCTCTAACTCACCTTCCTAGGGGAGATTCCTTAACATCCCTGACCACTCACACTGCACTCCAATTTTCCCTCCCATTTCTTGGGAACCTTCTAGTTCCCCGGAGACCTCCTGTCAAGTGGGCATGTCCCCAGGAGGGGTAAAAGGATAGAGCCTCACATAAGGTAGGAATGGGCAGAGCTCTTGGTTTCCTTCTTCATCCACCACTCTCCCCTGTCTAGATATCTGAAGCACTGGGAATTGGGGGAATGAAGAGGAACCCCTTGACTCTGTGTCAGTCACATCACTCAATTACACCTCTCCTTCTACCCCACCCCTCTGGCAGTGAAGTCTCTCTCCCAACAGATCTCCACCTTCCATGAACTGCCAGAACTCACCTCCTGCGTCTCTCTTTCCATTTCTATCTTCCCCTCCCCCAAAGAGCAGTAGTGGCCTTGGCCTCCTGGCAGAGCCTTCCCAGCTTGTTTCCATAGAAACCGGGTAGGCTGTGCAGTGCAAGAAGGGGAGGGGAGACAGGAGCAGGAAGGAGGGACCAAGCCTTAGGGACAGCCTCAGATGAAGGGACAAGGGCACTGAGAGAAGCGGGGAGCTGCCCCATGCAAACTGAGGGTGGGACCCTGAACTGGGGAGCCGGGTGGGGTGGAGGGTGGGGCGGGGGGAAGAGGTAGCAAAAGCTTGGTAGGTTCTCCCCCCATGCAGCTGGATTTGCTGCCTCCTGAGGAAAGGGCACAGAATCTCCCCTTCCCTGACACAGGTAGTGGGGGTTCTTCCTCCCCACCTCCTTAAAATCCTTATTTACTAGGAACTGCCTGATCCAGATGAATCTCTTCTCCGGGGCCCACTAGTCTCTAAGACAGGGTCCATGGGATTCCTTTCCTCCCCCAAGAGCTCCCCACTCTCCCCAGCCAGAGTCTCCTTGATCGGCAGGCTGGGCAGCCCCCGGGGACCCCGTGGCCGCCGCTGACCCCGTGGCTTTCGGCTCTCAAAGGCCCCATTCATCTCTGGGGGCTGAAGGCGCCATTGTCCCCAGCGGGGGGTGGTGTGGGGAGTGAAGAGGTCTAGACTCAGAAGGAAGGAATGCGTCTGGAGAAGTTGCCCCCGGGGCTCCAGTCTCAAGGTCCCCACCAGATTTCCATCGGGACCCTTTCACGACCCCGAGCCCTTTCCCCAGGAGCTCCCGGCAGCCTTCACGCTTCTCCGGAGGGTGGGGACTGCCGCGGCGCGGGGGCAGCCTCGCCCCACCTCTCCAGTGGACTCCGGAGAATCTTTTCTAGGACTGGGAGCTGTCCAGCACCTCGGGTCCTGACGGACCGCTGATTCGCCTAGGTGCCATCGGACAAGGGGGCGCTCAGAGCCAGCCCTGGTGTCTCGAGAGCTTTCTCCCAACCAGGCTAAGACCACTAAACCACACCTGGCCCGGATGAGCTTGGATGCAGCTCCGGACGTGGGGATCCATCGGTGCTGAGAACTGACCTAGGGAGCACCTTGACCCCTGCCCTATCTGGGCATAATTGAAGGGCCAAGCGCCACCACACCACTCCCCTGGAACGCTGTGTCAGACTTGGGCAGAAAGAAGAGCCATGAGAGGTCAGGCCTTGCCTCTTCCCGCGTTCCCCATCTTTCTCTGTGCCTCTGTTTCTGCTTTCCTCCTGCTCTCCTCCCTCCTCCTCTCTTTCCCTCCCTGCTGGGTTGGGGGTTGCTGAATTATCATTTCTCAGCTCTGCTAATGTGCTCCCCGCTGCGGGGAGGGATCATAATTCTGGGAGATGATTAAGTTTCAAATTGTTTTTCTTGTGTTGTTGAAGAAGAGGCTTTAATATGGTCTCTCCTCAGCCCGGGAGCCTGCCCCCATTCTTCCTCTCCTAGTACCCTCCTCACTAGGTTTGGGACCATGTCTTTGGGGATCCTCTCCAAACTTTTATGTGTGTGGGATGGTAAGGGAGAGGGGCACAGACCTACCCTTTACTCAAAGGGGAATACATTTTTTTTTTTTTGAGACAGAGTCTCACTCTGTCGCCCAGACTGGAGTGCAGTGGCACCATCTCAGCTCACTGCAACCTCTGCCTACAGGTTCAAGTGATTCTCCTGCCTCAGCCTCCCAAGTGGCTGGGATTACAGGTGTGTGCCTCCATGCCCAGCTAACTTTTTGTATTTCACTAGAGACAGGGTTTCACTATGTTGGCTAGGCTGATCTTGAACTCCCGACCACAAATGATCCGCTTGCTTCAGCCTCCCAAAGTGCTGGGATTACAGGCATGAGCCACTGCTCTTGGTCAGGAATACATTTAACATAATGGTGAGAAACACCGGTTTGGAAGTCAGACAAGTCAGCATTTAAATCCCGACTCTGCCACTTACTACTTGTGTGACCTTGGATGAGTTACTTGAACTGAGCCTCTGTTTCTCCATCTATTAAATGGGGATACTATGAATTACCTCACAGATCATTGGTGAGGATTTAAAGCAATAGATCATATAAAGTGGTTAGCAGGGTGTGCAACTTATGGTAAAACTCAATAAATATTAGTAGTTATTACTACATACATACCTTACCCTGTGTGATCCTGCCTCCCCCAGCCTCCCCGACTTTGTTCTTCAGCTCAATGTTTATCTAATGCCTACTGTTTTCCAGGTACTGTATAATAAAGTAAGTTATCCAGGAGTGTGGAAGTTGGCTTTCTTGCCTATCTGTTCCTCAAACACCCCTTCATTCACCTCCTTCCTTCCTTTCAACTTAAGTTCATTCTCATTTTACCCTCCCACCGGCTTCCAGTTCTTCTTGCATTGTTCCCACTCCATTTTTCCTTCTTTCACTGATGTCTTATCACTCCACCTTGATTCCTATCCTCCTAATACTCATATCTGTTTTTACCTTCTACATTATTTTTCATCCCATTTGGGGCCATCATAGTGAAAAAAAGTGCTGAATTTTCAAACTAAGAAAGAGAATACTGTCATGCTGTGTGTGTGTGTGTGTGTGCATGTGTGTGTGTGTGTCTGAGGAACACACACATTAATTCACATTCAACAGTGAATCTATAGCTGACTTCTGAACTCCTACGTTTGAACTGTGTGCTTGTTTGCCGCTCTGTCCCCTCTATTTAAGCTCTTGAAATACAAGTCTATTTCTTTGCCTGCCTACCTGTCTGCTCTGTCCCTGACTCTCTTTCTTTTGGAATTTGTTGTTTTAAACAGCTTTATTGAGATATAACTGATATACAAAGAACTACATGTATTTAATATGTATGATTTGATGAATTTGAATGTCTTTGTTATATTCTGAATGGGAATGCTTACTCGTCATTAGTATGAGAAGCTGATTTATGATAATGTATTTTTGTATTTGCTTAACTGGTCTTCTACCTGTCAGCATACTGGTGATGGGTTCAGGATACACTACACCAAAATGTGGCAACTTGACATTTGAGAAAACAGAAGAAGCAGGAAGGTCATTCTCACCTGCCCCTCTCCCTTCTTCCTGGAAGTAGGTCATAAAACCTCTGACCATCTTCCTCTCTTTTCTCCTGAGGTAGACCATAACACCCTCATTCCAGAGGTATCCTCCCCATACCCAGAGGAAAGGAACCTCCTTGCCCTCAAAGACACGGAGTTACCAAGGAGAATTTGGACAAAGAGGACTTGCTAAGGTTTCTCCAGTTTATTACCATTAGACTATACCTCGCCTTTGTCCAATCATACTTCTGCTTGCCTGTCCACACTTAAGAAATCCCAGTCCATTAGGGACTTTCCTCATTTTTTTTTTTTTTTTTTTTTTGAGATGGAGTCTCACTCTGTCACCCAGGCTGGAGTGCAGTGGCGCAATCTTGGCTCACTGCAACCGCCACCTCCCGGGTTCAAGTGATTCTCCTGCCTCAATCTCCTGGGTAGCTGAGATTACAGGCATGCACAACCATGCCCAGCAATGTTTTGTGTATTTAGTAGAGACAGGGTTTCACCATGTTGGCCAGGCTGGTCCCACCTCCTGACCTCAAGTGATCTGCCCACCTCGGCCTCCCAAAATGTTGAGATTACAGGCATGAGTCACCTCACCTGGCCTGGCTTTTCTCGTTTTAATCTTCATTGTTTGGTTACTACTGGGAAAGTTCCATCCCAGTAGCACCAGTTTGGCATCACAGATTAGTGTGTATGTGACTGGAAGTGTCCTACATTTCATGGGAAACCGGAGACACCATTTTCACAAACACCATCCTTTACCACCTGTGACAATGAAGGTCTTTGTTTTCCTTAGGCTGTCTTTGGGGTGGTTCAAGATCTTGGGAGGACTGAATCTTTTTGTACCCTCTTTTGAGGACATCTCTTTCATACATGGTTGGGTCATAAAAGACTTACTGGTTTGGGGCCAGGCACGGTGGCTCACACCTGTCATTTCAGCACTTTGGGGGGCCAAGATGACTGGATCGCTTGAGGCCAGGAGTTTGAGACCAGCCTGGCCAACATGGTGAAACCTCGACTCTACTAAAAATACAAAATTAGCCAGGCGTGGAGGTGCATGTCTGTAGTACCAGTTACTTGGGAAGCTGTGGCAGGAGAATCGCTTAAACCCCGGAGGCGGAGATTGCAGTGAGCCAAGATGGCACCACTGCATTCCAGCCTGGGCAAAAGAGCAAGACTCTCTCAGAAAAAAAAAAAAAAAGAAAAGAAAGACATTGGGTTTGGTTCTGAGTCACTTGATTGCTTTCTTTGATTAAAATAAGAAAAAGGATATTTGAAAGTTTTAAATTTGTTTTTTAAAGAATTCTATAGTGAGAAGTTCGCTTAATTGAAAGTTGATATTCAGAATACACACACACACACACACACACACATTTTTTTTTTTTTTGAGACAAGGTCTCGCTCTGTTGCCCAGGCTGCAGTGCAGTGGCGTGCTCTTGGTTCGCTGCAACCTCTGCCTCCTGGGTTCAAGCTATTCTCATACCTCAGCCTCCCGAGTAGCTAGGACTACAGGCACGCACCACCACGCCCGGCTAATTTTTGTATTTTTAGTAGAGATAGGGTTTCGTCATGTTGGCCAGGCTGGTCTTGAACCCCTGACCTCAAGTAATTTGCCCACGTCGGCCTCCCAGAGTGCTGGGATTACAGGTGTGAGCCACCATGCCTGGCCCAGAATATATATATTACAAGGCATCTCTATTCTCTCTATCAAATCCTGCTTTTCCTATGGGAACTTCTCAATTGACTGATCCATCACCTCCTTCCCAAACTCCTTCGGACCATATTCTCTGCCAACTGTGTGTATCTCTTTCTTTCTTGACCTTAATTGCCTCTTTGAGAAGCCTAATATCCCCCAGACTAGCTCCTCTAAGATCTCTTCTTTCCATTTACCTCTGCCTTTCCTTCCTCCTTTTGCTTTGGTCTTCCTTTGAGTTCCCTTGAATTCTTGATTCGCCCGCTTTCTTCCTTTCCTCTCCAGAGCTTCAGTTACTTGAACTTTAGGTCTCCAGCTCTCCAGGGACTCAGAGACTCCTGAAAGCAGCCACTTGAGGTTGAAAGAGAGAAAGAAAAATACTATTTGGAAACAAAAATGGATGTTTGTCTACTTAGATGGGCTTTGGAGGCAGATAGCCACTAGATGTCTCCTCAGTCACTCATCTAAAATTAGTCCACAGCCTCCATAAGATTGACCTCTGATAATAGACAAATACGCCTCCAAAACTTGCATTCTTTTTCTGTGCCTTTGAGTTGTACATTTCCTACCCTGTCTTCTTCAGAACCTAATAGTTACCTTTTGGAAATACAAACTTCAGGGAGGGGATTGTCATAAATTAAAAAAAAAAAAAAGGAGCTATTCGAAACTAGGTGAGTAAAAAATCTTAGAAGTATTTTCCACAAATATTAGTAAAAAACTTTAGACAACTGAGCAGGTAATCTTAACTTGTTATACCTGCCAAAAACACAATTTAGACCTAGCCATTTATTTTATAAATTAGTGAGTTTTTAATTATTGTACCTGGCACATGACTAAGATGTTAAAAGCTGTGAGATCTCTGCATCTGTCTGTATGTTTACCTATGTATGTATATTTGTATGTTATGTATATATGGTATTTTTCCTATCTCTGGATAGTATTATCAAATTGATTTATAAAATTCCTTAAAGTAATTCTATTCAAAGTGGTTTGAAAATAAATGAGCACTTATATAAAGTATTCCTAAAAGTCTCAGAAATGTAGAGTCTAAGCCAGGTGTAGTGGCATGATCCTGTAGTCTCAGCTACTTCAGAAGCTGAGGCAGGAGAATCTTTTGGAGAATTCCTTGGGATTACAGGTGTGAGCCACCGCACCTGGTTGACTTGGGTAAATTTTCAAGAAATAAGATTAGTTTAAAATTGTTGGTAAAAGAAAATCAGAAATGTCTTCAGAATTGTTAGCATTAAATATAATTCAGACATTTTTTCTACTTGGGTTTACTAGTCAAACAAGCTTATGTTATCTCTACTTACATATTTAACTTAGTTTCTTTGCTCCTGTGATATTTTTGATGCTTGCCAAATTTGTCAACAAGAAAAATAACTTAAGATGGTGGCTAGCTTTGTTTAATGTCTCATGAAATTTTCATGAGCAATTTAATTCAAGCATAATTCTTATGAACAAGTGAATTAGATGAGATATAAGTGGGATAAAAGCTTATAAATATCTTTTCAAACAACTATCATGTTTTACAAAATATTCCAGTTAAAAATAGTTCCAATTTTTTTTTTTTTTTTTGGTAACTTCAAAGCTTAAAGTTATACTAAATTAAATTGAATAACAAACATTTATCAAATGGGTCATTTCTAAGTAAGATAAAATGCTGAAACATTAATCGCTGAACATGAGTTTATCTACTTTTGTTTCTTATTTCAGAAGAATTAAATATATTTGGGTCTCAGTAAAAATGTCCTGTGCCACATTGAAAAATTATATTATGGAGATGCATATATTTCTAGAAATTATGAAATGGTGTTAATCTACAGAATGTAGGTATGTGACAGTTCACAGTGGCTTACTTCTTAGTTTTCACTAGAAATTAAGGATACGAAAATCTAAAATTCAAATTAATATATGGAATTAAAACTACTAGAAATCGTAAGTGTAACAACTCTGTATGCAAACAATGTGAGGAAAAGAAGATATATTTTTGGTAAGGAAAATTATAAGGCATGAGGATGTGTTTTACTGTTAAGGGAAAAAAAGAGAATTAACTCTGTCATAAAGTAGAATGACTGATCTTCCCAGAATGAGAAAGAGAAAAATGTAGGGTCAGAAATGTTGATGGATATTTTTAAAAGGTTGTAAAGGGTTTGAGGAAGGAAATCTTAGGAAAGGAATCTTATCTGGTGTGGTCAAAGCTATCTGAGACTGGATAGATTTATTCAGAAGACATTTTCAAATTAGCCTTATATTAATAGTACACTGATGCAAAACTAGAATTTGGTTTCCTCTGTTAAAGACAAAGTTTTTTTGATGGGGGGCATATTGGTCTGCTTTTGATAAGAGATTATAAAAAGCTTTTTTCTTTACCTTTTAAGTAATTGGCATAGAAAACAAAGATTTTGTGACCTATCAGAATAATTTTTGGTGTTTCACATGGTCTCTACTAGGTCTTTGATTACTTAAGAAAATGGAGTTCTCTCAATATTAAAAGAACTAAAGATTTTTTTTACAACTTGTAAGCTTCTGTACTTGCCTTTAAAATATTTTGTTGCCACTTCGATTACATAGTTAACAAAGAACCTGATTTAATCAAGAGTTATAAGCCTTTTGATATTGTTGACAAACTTCCCCAAATTAAATTCTAAATTAAACCTTTTTGACCTCAGTCTAAATTTGGGAGCTTCTAGAGGGCCTCTGAAGGCCCTTTTGAATATCTCAAAAGCATTTATTTTCTCACCTTATAAAAAGAGAGATATTAAAGGAATTTGGCTTATTTGACATGCTAAATTTGCATGGGAAATATTGTCAACTAAGAAATGTTTAACCTTCTTCGAATTATATTTGTATGGGTATATCAGTAATGTGTGTTCCAGAAACTGTAAAAAATTCCTAAAAATGTGACATGTTCTCATACAATGTTTTCAGTCATAATTTTAGTTATGTTCAAATATTTTATTCCACAGAAATAATCTAATTTCTTAATAAATTGTGTCATTGTTATCATGAACTCTCATCATATTTTTAACCATGGCCATTTTTTTTGTGGTTATTCACAGACAGGTGTTGTTTTACTTTTATTCTTGTCTGAAAGTATTTGCAATCAACTATTGTCCAAAATTGCTTTTTCTTCAAGGATATTCATTAAAAAGATTTTGACAAATACTCTGGAATACAGGTTCAGGTTTCTGATAACTTAAAAATCATACCATTGCACTGGGTAAGAATTTCCAGAACTCTAATGAAGAAACTGATAAATTCATGAAACTGCTAAACAAAATCAAATAAAACAAGATTTGATTACATGAGACTGAATAAACTAATAAGGATGATTTTGGGGGATGACTTTTTGTATGAAACATTGCTAGTTCTTTAATGTTTTGTTTTCCATATTTAAGAAAACTTTTTTCAATTTTTTTTTTAGATGGAGTCTTGCTCTCTCACACAGGCTGGAGTGCAATGGTGCGATCTTGGCTCACTGCAACCTCCACCTCCTGGGTTCAAGTGATTCTCCTGCCTCAGCCTCCTGAGTAGCTGGGATTACAGGCATCTGCCAACACACCTGGCTAATTTTTGTATTTTTAGTAGAGACAGGGTTTCACCCTGTTGGTCAGGCTGGTCTTGAACTCCTGACTTTGTGATCCACCCACCTTGGCCTCCCAAAGTACTGGGATTACAGGCATGAGCCACCACGCCTGGCTTTTTTTCACTTTTAAGCTATCTATAGCTTACAGCCACTTGGTAAAGTATAGTTTTGTTTGTTTGTTTGTTTTTGAGACTTGAGTCTCACCCTGTTGCCCAGGCTGGAGTGCAATGGCACGATCTCGGCTCACTGCAACCTCCACCTCCTGGGTTCAAGCAATTGTCCTACCTTAGCCTCCCGAGTAGCTGGGATTACAGGCATGCACCACCACGCCTGGCTAATTTTTTGTATCTTTAGTACAGACGGGGTTTCACCATGTTGGCCAGGCTGGTCTTGAACTCCTGACCTCGTGATCAGGAGTCCCAGAGTGCTGGGATTACAGGCCTCCCAAAGTGCTAGGATTACAGGTGTGAGCCACCCTGCCTGGCCATAAAGTATACTTTTACAAACAAAATTGAAGTCATTACTTTTTCTCCTTACCTGTTTCCTCCAGAATTTAGAAACTATTAGTGAGAATTCTTTTTTTTTTTTTTTTAAATAAAACAGGGTTTCACCATGTTGGTCAGGCTGGACTTGAACTCCCGACCTCAGGTGATCTGCCCACCTTGGCCTCCAAAGTGCTTGGATTACAGGCGTGAGCCACCACACCAGGCCGAGAATTCTTACTTTTATGGCAATATAGTTTTTTGCATCAGTTCACAAAGAACCTGTTTCCCTTGTAGCAGAACACATTGGAAGTATCGGCCATATTACCAAGGCTTTGACTGGAATGCCTATTTTCAGATATAACCAGCATACTTTAAAGAACTAAGGCTCACCAGGCCCAGTGGCTCACACCTGTAATCCCAGTACTCTGTGAGGCTGAGACAGGCAGATCACAAGGTCAGGAGTTTGAGACCAGCCTGGCCAAAATAATGAAATCCCGTCTCTACTAAAAATACAAAAAATTAGCCAGGCATGGTGGTGGGTGCCTGTAATTCCAGCTGCTTGGGAGGCTGAGGCAAGAGAATTGCTTGAACCCAGGAGGCGGAAGTTGCAGTGAGCCAAGATTGCGCCATTGCACTCCAGCCCTGCAACAGTGTGAGACTCGGTCTCAAAAATAATAAATTAATTAATTAATTAATTAATTAAAGAACTAAGGCTGACTTTATTGATCTAGTAAAACCCCTTAGAAAAAACTGGCTTGGTAGTCTGCATACATGGTTCCCTTACGCGATTCCCCTATATGGTTGCCTTACAGGTAAGTAAGTAATGCCACTTTTTGACAGGCTCAGGAAACTCAGGTTATTTTAGGGACTCAGGAAAAGAGAATTCACCCAAATCTATAGGTATTCTAGGAAAAGTATGATGATAAGTCCTTGGTTTGGCTTCCTAGATTTGAGTCAGTTTTAAAAGTCCAATTTGAGATTCCTTACAAAAAATTTCAGCAGAGCAAACTTAAATGAGCCTATATGGTCAATCACTATTTTGCTACACTTACACAATCAGGTTAAGTTTAATAAAATTGGGCCTATTTTGCAAACAAGTTTGTCTTATTTTGATCGACTTTGGTAGAAACAGAGGTGACTATAGATTTAAAAATTACATCTCAGAAGAAAACTAAAGTGCATCCATTATTGAATTCTAGTCCTGTTCACGTTTTTGAGGTTTTGTTATCTACCTATAATCTGGACCGGATCTTAAATTCTTCTAGTTTCCTCTGATATCTGGTTATAACTCTCCAAACAATTTCCAATTTTTCTACCACCTTATGACTGAGAATCACTAAAAATTAAAACTGCCCTTTTCCCAAAGCCCTGCAAGTTAAAGCTGGACAACTTCATACAGACTTCAGAAAAATCACAACAGTTATATATGAACAATTTTTGTACCTGTTGCTGTATGGGTTACTCAGAAAGTTCCCCAGAACACTTCATGCAAACTGCAAACCAGGAAAATCTATCAGCTTGCCACTGCCTGTCCTGATTGCACCATCTCAAGATGCCTTGAGCTCAAATCTAGGAATTGTTTTGACTGGCTGCCTTCCACTCCCAAACACCGAGTTTATAGATTGCTCTAACTGTTAATGTTTGTTTTTTTATTATTTGTCTGGAAATACCTCTTATTAAATGCCTGATTGATTACACTACTTAGAGGCCTAACTTTGGTAGAAGCCCACTTGCAATACCACCTAGCAACTGAAATGAGATACAATTGTTAACTATTTAAATGGACTGAGTTACTCTTGGAACTGAGAGACTGGTTCAATAGGTTTTGCAATAATCTACCAGCTCAGTTTTTGGGCTGTGAAACTTCTTGGGAAAGTTTCAGACAGGAGAATGATGGGATTCAGGACACAGTATTCCAAAATATGGCAACTTGGCATTTGAAATAACAGCAGAGGTAGGAGAGCCACTCTCACCTTTTCCTCTCCCTTCTTCTTTTAAGCAGGTCATAAAACCTGGGAAGGTTGGCCGGGCACAGTGGCTCACAACTGTAATCCCAGAACTTTGGGAGGCCGAGATGGGTAGATCACCTGAGGTCAAGAGTTCGAGACCAGCTTGTCCAATATGGAGAAATTCCATCTCTACTAAAAATATAAAATTAGCCGGTCGTGATGGCGCATGCCTGTAATCCCAGATCACTCTGGAGACTAAGGCAGGAGAATTGCTTGAACTGGGAAGGCGGAGGTTGCAGTGAGCCAAGATCACACCATTGCACTCTAGCCTGGGCAACAAGAGCAAAACTCCATCGCAAAAAAAAAAAAAAAAAAACAAGACTACTATGGTCCCAGACTCATGCCACTTAAACTTGGTCTGAAACAGACACTTTGTAGCTCATCCTTTCAACCTACATTGATTGTGGTGTTCTCTCTCTAGTCTGTGGACTCCTAAAGGGCAGGGTCCAAGTTAGTATTGAATATGGTCAATTGGCATGCATCCTCTATTCTTATTTTCTCCTAATGTGTTACAGGGATTGGGGAGCTAGAATACATTTCCAAGACTCCTTTACAATTATACACATTTCTATGGCTGGAAGACAGAAAGGAGGAAGGGGCTTCTTTCTGCTATTTTGGGCTTTCTGTTGGCAAGCAGGATCCTGGAGACATGGGGTTCTCCTGCAACAGCCATTCAGCCTCCTGAGCTCTGCTTTCTAATTCCGACCTCAGGTGATCTGCCCGCCTCGGCCTCCCAAAGTGCTGGGATTACAGGCATGAACCAGCATACCCAGTCTCTGCTGGACATCTTAACATGCCCCAGGAGAGTGACATGGTATCACCCTGGCAGGTGAGAAAGGGAGATACTGGTGATATTCAGAGGCTCAAGATCAGAAGGATTTGGAACCATCTGTTCTGACATTTTCTATCTGTTTTCCTTCTTCTCTACTGTCCTTTTCCAAACCCTCCAACTTCATTTAAGTTTTATTGAATATCAATTCTGTGCCAGGCATGGTGCTAGCAGTGGGTGTATAGTGAAGAACAGAGAGAAAGGCAACTCCTAAGCAACTGGAGCCACAAACTACATAAATGTGATCACGTAAATAATAATTTAATTACAGTTTTTATCAGTGCATGGAAGGAAAATAACAGAGAGTAATCAGCATGGATAATGGGGGAACTTACCTTCCCTCAATAGAATGGGGTTGGGAGTGAGCAGGGGAGGCTGGATCAGACCTGAAGAATGAGTAAGAGTCAGCTAGTCAAGGAGAAAGAAGTTTCCTGGGTAGAAGTGAGCTCCTGCCAAAATGTTAGATGATAACTTTATGGTGTGTTGCCTTGACTTGAGGTCTTGATTCTTAATTGAGTACTCCCAAAAGGATAAATATTTAATGGTGGAATCTTTGAGAGGCATGCGATAGGGTCAGATAGGGTCAGGAGGACTTCTCATCAGTCTTCAAACCAACCCAGAGGCCTGGCTCTGGGTATGTAGTGTGTGTGAGCATGAGCTTGTAGGAGTGTGCCTGCATGTTTGTGACTGTGCATGTCAATGCAGGTGTATATATGGATATAACTGATAATTTTGGCATCTGGGCCAAGCAACAGAAATATATCTTGAAAGTCAGGCATCTATCAGCTCATGAGGGAGTTGGAGGGGAGCAGAGAAGGAAGACCTGCTCCCCCACAGGCACACAGGAGCCTCCTACAAGTGGGTTTCCGGTTTATGACCTTAGACATCCCAGGTCAGTCATCTCTGCCAAGAGTCAGGGGCAAGCTAGCCAGCACTTCTAGAGAAAGACTGGTGCTGAAGGTTGGGGGAGAGAAAGCCTTTAAAATGTACAATCTTCGAGAAAATCATTCTTTAAAATGTTGGCACCCTCCACATTTTCATTCCTGGGCCCCTGGTGAGCATGCCTTTAAGACTCTGAATGTATATATGCACATATGTGTGTATGTGTGTGTTGACTGTGCTTATGTGTGTAAGAATAGGTGTTTGGGAACTACCATGTACATTGTGATAACTAAGAGCCCCTGTGAGTTTGGAGCCAGCAGATGTGTTCCTGCGCTCCTCCCCTCCACTTCATGTGCTCTGAAACTCCCACCAAGCTTATCTCTGCAGCTCTCATGAGAAGCAGAGGCTGGGATTATCTGCCTGCCCGGGCTGAGTCCCTTCATATTAACAACAGACTGAAAATGTACTGACTGCAACAAGACAAACAAATAATATGCTCACATTCACCTCCATTTCATAAAGCAAGTGGAACCTGGGCTCACTGCAGTGAAGGAGCTTCAATAATTCATCCCAGCTGCTGATGTGGTATTGACATGAAGCTAATTTAACACCGGGGGGGCCAGGGGAAGTAGGGAGCAATTAGCTTTCACTTGCAGCATGGTCACTCTGCTAGCACTCTGGTGCTATGCTGCAAAACAGAACCCCAGAGTAGAAAAAGACCTGAGGAGATCACTTGCCCCCTTCCCTCCTTGCAGCCAATTGACTTTCTGAAGTTGTTAGGATGACATTTTCATCTCAATGGATACTCTTGACCTTTTGCGTCAGGAATAGGGACTTCCCACCCCTATCTTCAGATCTGAACTTCTCAAAAAAGAGATGTTTCTCAGGTCAGTCAGACCAGGGTCTCTCCTGTATCTCTCTCCATGGAATTAAAACTACTGTCACTTTCCATGGGGCATGACAGTTGGATAAACAAAGGTTGAGGGGTTTTCATTTGTTTGTTTTGAGACAGGGTCTCCCTCTGTCGCCCAGGCTGGAATGCAGTGGCATGATCTCGTCTCACTGCAGCCTCCACCTCCCTGGCTCAAGCGATCCTGCCACCTCAGCCTCCAGAGTAGCTGGGACTACAGGTCTGTGCCATCATGTCCCGCTAATTGTTTTTTATTTTGTTTTGTTTTCCTAGAGATGGAGTTTTGCCATGTTGCCCAGGCTGGTCTCAGACACCTGAGCTCAAGCAATCCACCTGCTTTGGCCTCCCAAAGTGCTGGGATTACAGGCAGGAGCCACCGTGCCCAGCAAAGTTGAGGTTTTTGCTGGAGAGAAAGGGAACCTATGGTTGATATCTTAAATGTTATTCAACAACCCATTTGATTTTCTTCTTTCTCAAAAATAAGAGTCACTCACTCAACATCCCAAAAATGTTTCATTGAGTTCCTATCTTTCTTCATTTATTCAACAAATACTTAGGCCAGGCACGGTGGCTCATGCCTGTAATCCCAGCCCTTTGGGAGGCCGAGGTGGGCGGATCACCTGAGGTCAGGCATTCAAGACCAGCCTGGCCAACATAGCCAAACTCCATCTCTACTAAAAAATACAAAAATTAGCTGTGCATGGTGGCGGGTGCCTGTAATCCCAACTACCCGGGAGGCTGAGGCAGGGAGAATCGCTTGAACCTGGGAGGCAGAGGTTGCGGTGAGCCGAGATAGCACCACTGCACTTCAGCCTGGGCAACAGAGCAAAACCAAAACAAAAACAAAATATTAAATACTTAGCAAGCATCTCCTGGTACTAGGTGAACCAAACAGAGTGGATCCTTGCCTTCATGAAGTTTACAGTACAGCAGGAAAGATAGGCATTAAACAAATAAAAGCATGAATGAGTATATAATTGCGAATTGTTGCTAAGGCTGTTTATTTATATTTATTCATTAATTTAGCCTTCAGTGCAATGAAAAAGAATAACATTAAGGAATAACTTTGGAATGGGAGGGCCTCTCTGAAGCCTGAAGGGTGAGAAGTCTGGGGAAGAGAGTGGGAAGAGTAGACCAGAAGGAGGGAAGGCTGCACATTTAAGGTTTTTGCTTCTTGCTGCAAGCAGGTGAATAAAGTTTACTGGGGCCTAGTGGGAGAGAAGGAATCTGGAAGGAAAGACCTAAGTTCAAATTTGCCTTTGCCACATTACAGTTGTGTGGCCTTGGGCAAGCTACTTCTTATAATTCTGTTACCTCATCTATAAAACAGAAGTGATCATATTTTCTACCTTATGGGATTATTGTGAAAAATTAAGTAAAATAATGTTCTGAAGTGCTTACCAGTGCTTGGCATCTGGTAAGCGTCAATAAATTACTATTACTGCTATTATGATTATCCTTAAATGTTCCCAGTGCTTTATTACCCCCAGGCTTTGGCACAGTTTGTTTCCTCTGCCTGGATCACACACTGTTCCTTTTACTCATTCATGCTCATCTTTCAAGTAACAGATGAAATGTATTTCCCTGAAGGACTTTCCTGACCCCTAGATTAGTGGCTCTCAAACTGTTGTGCATGTAAGAATCAGCCAGGCACAGTAGCTCACACTGGTAATCCCAGCACTTTGGGAGGCCAAGGTGGGTGGATCTCTTGAGCTGAGGTGTTCAAGACCAGCCTGGGCAACATGGCAACACTCCGACTCTACAAAAAAATACAAAAAACTAGCTGGTAGTAGCATGCGCATGTAGTCCCAACTACTCAGGAGGCTGAGGTGGGAGGATCACTTGAACATGGAGATAGAGGTTGCAGTGAGCTGAGATTACACCACTGCACTCCAGCCTGGGTGACAGAGTGACAGCCTGTCTCAAATAAATAAATAAATAAATAATCAGTATAAGTGATGTCTGTGCCTGTGTGTGTGCGCGCGTGTGCATGCGCGGGCTTAGTACAAAGCAGACTCTATGTATTGGTAAAGTGCCATGTTAATGTAAGATGATAACATTAGGAGAAATGGAAACCAAATGAAAGATGTCCAGGAACTCCCTGTACTATCTTTGTAACTTTTCTGTAAATCTAAAATTATTCCAAAATAAAAAGTTCATTAAAAAAGGCTGATTCTGGCCCAGCATGGCTGCTTACGCCTGTAATCCCAGCACTTTGGGAGGCCAAGGTGGGCAGATCACCTGAGGTCGGGAGTTCGAGACCAGCCTGGCCAACATGGAGAAACCCCATCTCTACTAAAAATACAAAATGAGCTGGATGTGATGGCGCATCATTGTAATCCCAGCTACTTGGGAGGCTGAGGCAGGAGAATCGTTTGACCCTGGGAGGTGAAGGTTTCGGTGAGCTGAGATGACGCCATTGCATTCCAGCTTGGGCAATAAGAGTGAAACTCCATCTCAAAAAAAAAAAAGGCAGATTCCTATGCAGATCAAAACTACGATGCAATATCACCACACCCTGTCCCTCCCTAAAAAAAGAGAGAAAGAAAGAGGCTGGGCGCTGTGGCTCACGCCTGTAATCCTAGCACTTTGGGAGGCTGAGGCAGGAGGATTACCTGAGGTCAGGAGTTCAAGACCAGCCTGGCCAACATAGTGAAACCCTATCTCTACTAAAATACAAAAATTAGCTGGGCATGATGGTGCCTGTAATCCTAGCTACTCGGGAGGCTGAGATGGGAGAATCACTTGAACCTGGGGGTCAGTGGCTGCAGTGAGCCAAGATCACACCACTGTACTCTAGCCTGGGCGGCTGAGCAAGACTCCATCTCAAAAAAAAAAAAAAAAAAAAAAAGGAAGGAAGGGAGGGAGGGAGGGAGGGAGGGAGGGAAGGAGGAAGGAGGGAAAGAAAAGTGAGGATGTGGAAAATTGGAACTTTTGTGGGAGGATAAAATGATACAGCTGCTATGTAAAATAGTACAGTGGTTCCTCTAAAAGTTAAAAATAGAATTATCATATGATCCAGCAATTTCACTTCTGGGTATATATCCAAAATAATTCAAAGCAGGGCCTTGAGGAGATATTTTTATGCCCATGTTCATAACAGCATTATTCAACAATAGCCAAAAGTGACAGCAACTCAAATGTTCATTGACAGCTGAATAGGTAAAGAAAATGTGGTATATCTGTACAATGGAATATTATCCAACCCTAAAAAGAAAGGAAATTCAAATGCATGCTATAGTATGGATGAACCTTCAGGACATTAGTGAAATAAGCCAGTCGCAAAAAGACAACTATCGTGTGATTCCATTTATATGATGTACCTAGAGTAGCCTGACTCATAGAGACTCATAGAGAGTAGAATGGTGGTTATCAGGTTCCAGGAATAGGAGGAAAAACAAAGTTGGAAGACTTACACTTCCTGATTTCAAAACTTATTACAAAGCTACAGTAATCAAAATAGTGTGAGAGTAGAATAAGGATATATATCAAGGGAATAGAATTGAGAGTCCAAAAATATACTCATACAGTTATGGAGTCAATCGATTTTTGACAAGGGTGCCAAGAGCATTCAATGGGGAAAGAATAGTGTCTTCAACAAATGATGCTGGGACAACTGGATATGCAAAATAAGGAAGAAGGAGGAGGAGGAGGAAGAAGGAGGAAGGAGGAGAAAAGAAGAAGGCCAGGAGAAGTGGCTCACACCTGTAATCCCAGCACTTTGGGAGGCTGAGGTGGGTGGATCACAAGGTCAGGAGATCGAGACCATCCTGGCCAATATGGTGAAAGCCCATCTCTACTAAAAAAACAAAAATTAGCTGGGCGTGGTGGTGCGTACCTGTAGTCCCCACTACTGGGGAGGGAGGCTGGGGCAGGAGAATCACTTGAACCTGAGAGGTAGAGGTTGCAGTGAGCTGAGATAGAGCTACCGCACTCCAGCCTGGCAGCAGACCGAGACTGCTATCTCAAAAAACAAAGAAGAGTAAGAAGAAGAAGAGGGAGGAGGAGGAAGAGGAGGAGAAAAAGAAGGAGGAGGAAGAGAAGTAGAAAGAAGGAGGAAGAAGAAGATGAGGAGAAGGAGAAAGAGGAAGAAGGAGAAGGAAGAAGAAGGATGAAGAAAGAACAAAGAAGAAAGTTGGACCCCCTATCTCATATCATATACAAATATTAACTCACTAAGGAGCTTCTGGATAGCTGAACACAGCTATCCAGATACTGGAGGAAGATACAGGAGGGAGGGTGGGTGGCATGCCTAGAGAGTGTATGAAAGCTCTGCCCCTTCCCACATAGTTTTCCCTAACCATCTCTTTCATCTGGCTGTTCATCTGTATCCTTTAAAATACTCCTTATGATAAAGGGGTAAATATTACATGTTCTCTTGGCATCCTAGGTCAGGCATTTGGTCTCCACCAGAGCCCCAGGAACAAGCCCAGGAGCCGTTTTTTTTTTTTTTTTTTTTTCCAAAGTGTGAATGAGTTATTTGTGTAAGAAGGCATAGCGGCAATAAAAAAACTCTAGGAGTCTACACCATGATTCCTCTATCAGGGATTCCCAGATGGTTCGCCAGCATCCCTATGTGCAATAGATATTTGGAGCACTGTTGAATCTGCTGGGTCATAAGGCCCAAGAAGGAAAACAGCTTACATCATACCTGCCATAACTTCAGAAACTTTTCTTGTTCTGGTCCTGTGTTAGCTTCCTATTGCTATGTAGCAAATTACCACAAACTTAGTGGCTAAAACAAAAACAAAAAATTTGAACTCATTATATATCAAATATCTAAATGTAAGAGCAAAAACTGTTAAGCCCTTAGGAGAAAACATAAGAGTAAATCTTCACGACCCTGGATTTGGCAGTGGTTTCTTTTTCTTTTTTTTTTTTAAGATGGAGTCTTGAACTGTCTCCTGAGCTGGAGCACAGAGGCGTGATCTCTGCTCACTGCAACCTCCACCTCCCAGGTTCAAGTGATTCTCCTGCCTTAGCCTCCCGAGTAGCTGGGATTACAGGCACCCGCCACCATGCGTGGCTAATTTTTTGTATTTTTAGTAGAGATGGGAGTTTCACTATGTTGGTCAGGCTGGTCTCGAACTCCTGACCTCATGATCTGCCCAGTTTGGCCTCCCAAAGTGCTGGAATTACAGGTGTGAGCCACCACACCCAGCTGGCAATGGTTTCTTAAAGTTGATATCAAAACCACATGCAACAAAAGTAAATATGAATACACTGGACTTCAGCAAAATTAAAAATTTTCATGCATCAAAGAACACCTTCAAGAAAGTGAAAAGACATTTTTCATTTCATTTATTAATTTGTAAATCACATATCCAATAAGCTTCTAGTATCGAGAATATATAAAGGACTCCTGCAATTTGATAACAAAAAGACAACCCTCACCCCATTATTTTTATTTATTTATTTTTGAGACAGGGTCTCACTCTGTTACCCAGGCTACAGTGCAGTGGCAAGATCACAGCTCACTGCAGCCTCAGCCTTCCTGGAGCTCGAGTGATCCTTCCACTTCACCTCCTGAGCAGCTGGGACTACAGATGCGTGCCACCATGCCAGGCTAATTTTTTGTAGAGATGGGGTTTTGCCATGTTGCCCAGGCTGGTCTCAAACTCTGGGCTCAAGTGATCCACCCTCTTTGGCCTCCCACAGTGCTGGGATTGCAGGTGTGAGCACTGTGCCTGGCCTAGATAACTCAATTTTTTAAATGAGCAAAGGACTTGAATAGACATTTCTCTAAAGAAGACATACAAATGGCAAAAAGCACATGAAGAGAAGCTCAACATCAATAGTCATTAGGGAAATGCAAATCAAAACTATAATGAGATACGACTTTATATTCACTATGCTGGCTATAATTAAGGAAAATAGCAAGTATTGGCAAGAATGTGGAGACATTGAAACCCTTGGGCCTTCCTGATGGAAACATAAAATGGCGCAGCCACTGTGGAAAACAGTTGCGGTTCCTTAACATGTTAAACACAGAATTGCTGTATGACCCAGCAATTCCATTCTTAGATGTATATACCCAAGAGACTTGAAAGTAGGTACTCACACAAATACTTCTATATAAATATTCACAGCAGCAATATTCACAAGAGCCAAAAGATGAAAACAACCCAAATATCCATCAATGGACGAATGGATAAACAAAATGTGGTATAGCCACACAATAGAATATTATCCAGCAATAAAAACAAATGAAGTACTGACACATGCTACAACATGGATGAACCTTGAAAACATTATGTTAAGTGAAGGAAGCTAGACGAAAAAGGTCACATAGCATATGATTTCATTTGTATGAAATATCCAGAATAGGTCAATTCGTGGAGACAGAAAGAAGGTTAGTGGTTGCCAGGGGGTGGGGGAGGGGAGAATGGGAGTGACTGCTTAATGAGTCACGAGTTTTTTTGGGAGATGATAAAATGTTTTGGAACCAGATAGAGATGATGATTGTACAACATTGTGAATGTACTAAATGCCACTGAAGTGTACTTTTTTTTTTTTTTTTGAGACAAAGTCTCACTCTTGTCCCCCAGGCTGGAGTGCAATGACACGATCTTGGCTTACTGCAACCTCCATCTCCCAGGTTCAAGCGATTCTCCTGCCTCAGCCTCCCAAGTAGCTGGGATTACAAGCGCCCACCACCATGCCTTGCTAATTTTTGTATTTTTAGTAGAAACAGGTTTTCACTGTGTTGGCCAGGCTGGTCTCGAACTCCTAACCTCAGGTCACCTGCCCACCTCAGCCTTTCAGAGTGCTAGGATTACAGGTATGAGCCACCATGCCTGGCCTTACCTCAATTTTTTAAAAAATCAAATTCCTTAGGCCCTACATTCAGAGCTTTGGACTCAGTATATTTGGCATAATGCCCAGGACCTGAATTTTCAGCAAGTACCTCAGATACCACTGATGCAGGTGGTCCAAGGACCATATTTTGAGAAACATTGCTAAACAATGTTAAGCTTCCAATTGATTCTCTTCCATAGATCCCTGAGCCTTTTACATTTTGTAAAGTACATCTTAATTGTAATGGCTTATCCTGCACCTCTTTTCCCATAGACTGTGAACTCCATGAGGGCTGGGCCCATGTCTTCCTTCTCCATCATCATAATGCCAGCATTTGGAAAAAGTGCCTTGAGGTTGGGCATGGTAGCTCATGCCTGTAATCCCAGCACTTTGGGAGGCCAAGGCCTGGGCAACATGGCGAAACCCCATCTTTAATATAAAAACTTAAAAAATTAGCTGGGGGTGGTGGTGCTGTGCCTGTAGTCCCAACTACCCGGGAGGATGAGAAAGGAGGATCAATTGAGTCTGGGAGGTTGATGCTGCAGTGAGCTGAGATTGTGCCACTGCACTCCAGCCTGGATGAGAGTGAGATTCTGTCTCAAAAAAAAAAAAAAAAAATAAAGAAAGAAAGAAAGAAAGCACCTTGACATTACACGTGCCCAGCAGGTATAGGGTGATTTTTTTTTTTTTTTTTGAGACAGAGACTTGTTCTGTCATCCAGGCTGGAGTGCAGTGGTGTGATCTCAGCTCACTACAACCTTGCCTCCAGGTTTAAGCGATTCTCCTGACTCAGCCTCCCGAGCAGCTGGGATTATAGGTGCGCGTCAACATGCCTGGCTAATTTTTGTATTTTTTGGTAGAGGCGGGGTTTCACCGTGTTGGCCAGGCTGGTCCTAATCATCTGACCTCAAGTGATCCACCCACCTTGGCTTCCCAAAGTGCTGGGATTACAGGTGTGAGCCACCATGCCCCGCCTGATATAGAGTGAACTGAATGACTGAATTGGATTAACTAGGAGGGATCACAGTAGAAGGGAAAAATCTTAAGGAGTCTCTATTCCAAGAATCCACAGTCTAAGTAGTGCGACCAGCATTTAAACCCCCTTCTCCCCATGGCTTCCATTGCATGACAAACTGTTATCAGCCAATAGTATGGAAATCAGCAAACTATGCTAGGGAAACAAGGCCTTCCCCATGGCCCCAAACAGGGCTCCCCTTGGGGAGGCACCTCTAGGAGCTCATGGCCAAGACTGAGCAGAGTAGTCTTGGCTCTGAGACCCTGGGGTATAGCATCCAGAGGTGCACAGCTCTGTTGGCATGGCCTGGCTGGAAGACTCTGGCCAGATTTTCCTGGTCTCCCTGGCTGATCCCAGTGCCTTCTGGCTGGGTGACTGCTCTCACTGTTGGCTGCTGCCATGGTCCCTTAGAACACACAGTCAGCAGAATAGCTTCCCTCAGCAACTCTGAGCTGGGTCTGGGCCATCCCGCTGTTGCTTGTGCTGACTTCTGAGGCCTCATCCACACTGCAGGAAGCATGATGCAGCCAAAAGGGTATAGATGGAACATCCAGGGGATGGAGCCTCCTGCCTGAGCGTCTCGTATGGAGCCAGCACAAATACAATTGTATCCTCACTGCTCTTACCTCTTCTTATCCAGGCTTCCTCGAGTCAAGCAATTTTCCTTTTCTCCTTGGTGTCTTCTCTGAAGGGAAGGGTGAAGTTTTTCAAGTATTCACTAAATTTGTGAGCATCAATTAACCCTAAATAAATCAATACCACCTCCATACACACACACTTACATACACAAATATAGGAAGTCGGCTGGGCACAGTGGCTCACCTCTGTAATCCCAGCACTTTGGGAGGCTGAGGCAGGTGGATCAACTGAGGTCAGGAGTTCAAGACCAGCCTGGCCAACATGGTGAAACCCATCTCAACTAAAAATACAAAAAAAATTAGCCAGGAGTGGTAGTGCATGCCTGTAATCCCAGCTTCTTGGGAGGCTGAGGCAAGATAATTGCTTGAACCTGGGAGGCGGAGGTTCCAGTGAGCCAAGATCACACTACTGTACTCCAGCCTGGGCAACAGAGTGAGACTTTTTCTCAAACAAGCAAACAAAAAAGACTCCTCAAAAAAAGAAATATATATATATTTCTTATTTTTTCGAAGAGTCTCAAAAAAATTGATATTTTCGATATCAGTTATATATATATGTATATATATGGGGGGAGTCAATGTCTTTCATAGGAAAAAGCAGGACGTTTTAAAAATCTTATCATTGGGCTGGTCCGAGTGCAGTGGTGTTTACAACTAATTGATCACAACCAGTTACAGATTTCTTTGTTCCTTCTCCACTCCCACTGCTTCACTTGACTAGCCTTAAGAAAAAAAGAAAAGAAAAGAAAAATCTTATCATTGGCTAATTATATGGCCTTCCCCAAGGCCTCAAATCCTTCCCTCAACATGAAAAGTTACTGCCAGCCAGGGGAAGAGGCATGCGCCTATAGTCCCAGCTACTATGAAGGCTGAGGAGGGAGAATCTCTTGAGCCCAGGAGTTCGAGTCTGCAGTGAGCTATCATCATACCGCTTCACTCCAGCCTGGGTGACAGAGTGAGACCCTATCTCTAAAATAAATAAATAATTTTAATAGTAAAAAGTTATAAATGAAAAAAGTTCCTTCCTTTGAGTACCTACAATGCACCAGGCAGTGGAGCTTAGAGCCTTACATGCATCACCTCATTCGGTTCCCACACAACCCTATCAGGGAAGTAATTTTTTTTTTTTTGAGACAGAGTTTCACTCTTGTCGCCCAGGATGGAGTGCAATGGCGGATCTCAGCTTACTGCAACCTCTGCCTCCCAGATTCAAGCTATTCACCTGCCTCAGCCTCCCAAATAGCTGGGATTACAGACGTGTGCCACAACGCCTGGCAAATTTTTGTATTTTTAGTAGAGATGGGGTTTCACAATATTGGCCAGGCCGGTCTCAAACTCCTGACCTCAGGTTAATCACCTGCCTCAGCCTCCCAAAGTGCTGGGATTACAGGCATGAGCCATCATGTGCGCCCAGCCAAGTAAGTAACATCTTCAAAAGGTAAATGTGACATATAACATATATATAAAGGATGTCTAAAACATGTATATGAAACTATATTAACATATATTTATTACATAGATATCTGTAACAACATCCCCTTGCTTTCTTCATAGTTTTGTTACCCGTATATGCAGTTTGAAATATAAGTGAATGGGATCATACTGTACATATTTTTTTGAGCTTTTTTTTTTTTTAACTTACTCTTATCTTTGTGAAAGGCTAGAAAATGTAGACCCTGACTGGACAGCCACATCTCAGCTGAATTCTAATGCCATGGAAGAAGGAGAGAATGGATGTTGGTGGATAATTAGCCATTTTGCTACAATGTATTACCCGTCTCCCATTATTTCTGGAGTTATTTCTTTCCTGCTTAATTTGATTAATAATTTCCGCTTCTTTTCTATCTCATGGCAACCTCAATGATAAATCATGGAACCAATGAGTAGACTTTAGTTCAAGAAGGCAGTAATTTCATTCTATGTGGTTTGGGGCAATGTGAACAGAAATGCCCTCTTACACCATTAACTTTTTTTTCTTTCTTTCTTTTTTTTTTCTTTTGAGATGGAGTCTCACTCTGTCACCAGGCTGGAGTGCAGTGGTGCGATCTCAGTGTACCGCAACCTCTGTCTCCCCGGTTCAAGCAATTCTCTGGCCTCAGCCTCCACAGTAGCTGGGATTACAGGCATGTGCCACCACACCTGGCTAATTTTTTTGTATTTTTAGCAGAGGCAGGGTTTCACCATTTTGGCCAGGCCAGCCTCAAACGCCTGAGCTCAAGTGATCCGCCCACCTTCGCCTCCTAAAGTGCTGGGATTACAGGCATGAGCCACTGTGCCCAGCCTCAAATTTTCTTAAATAAACATATTTTGAGGGTTTACTTCCCTTAAGATACTAAGCACATGCAAAGGCATCAGGCCTACTTACCACGCATAGAAATTCCAATAAAAGGGCTTGCATAGTTGAAGGGTTAAGGGCATCTGCACCCACAGGGTAAGCTTAGAACCAGTTTATAGAGTCCAGCCATATCCTGTCCTGCAAAGACAGTCCCATGTGGTACATGCAGAGAAGGTTGAACTGGATGTGATATA
Organism: Cacajao melanocephalus; assembly: GCA_963573385.1. Classification (NCBI taxonomy): domain Eukaryota; kingdom Metazoa; phylum Chordata; class Mammalia; order Primates; family Pitheciidae; genus Cacajao; species Cacajao melanocephalus. Next base: position 52,539 of record CAUYLG010072346.1, on the reverse strand, counting down.
CACAGGAGGTTATGGGCGTAGAAGAGGTGGTGGGATAGGGTGAGGATCAGAAAGACCTAGGAAGTGTTCCTAGCTCTGCCCTAGTTGGGCAAATCTCTTAATTATTCTCAGCCTCAGTTTCTTCATCGGTAAAATTTACCTATATCTGAGAAAGAGATAGCTATTATCCTCATTTTACAGATGAGGAATCCAGCCTCAGAGCAGTTAGTTTGCTCAAGAATTCATTATAGAAAGCAAGTCAGGATTCAAGCCCAGGCAGTCTGACTCCAGAGCTGGAATTCTTCATTGCTAAGAATCACTAGTGCAACGGGGGTGCACAGGATGAGAGGAGGGAGAAGGATATAATCTTAACACACTTAATACTGACATCCGCTGTTAGATATTTCCTGATTTCCAAGTTGTTAAAAAGAGAGTACGTGTGTTTTAGCATGAAGAAAACAAGGTATTGTGGGTGGGCAGGAAGGATGAGGAACAGAGACTCAACGCTCCCCAGCTCTCTCATGCTGCTTCTTTCTTGGGTTTACAACCCTGGGCAGGCCCCAAGTAGAATAGCCACGAAAATGCAGGCCTAGAGCGCTTGCCTCCAAGAGGAGAGCATGAGTGCAGGATGCCACTGAATTTCCCTCCACCGACAACCAAAGTTTCTGGGGATGGGTGGGGGTGTGCAACGGTTGCTACAGTTTATGTTCCTCCAGAGCCTCGGAGCAAGATTTTCCCCCAAAGCCATGCTAAATAAATAAAAGGAAATTCAGCAGATGGGAACATGAATCAATGAAAACTCCCATATGAGTGCAAAGATTTATGTCAAAAAACAAAACATCAACATCTGGGAGCTGCCTCGTCTCCTCTTGGCTGCTCGTTTGGAATGGATTCTCAGTGTCGCTTTCCGCCTCTTTCTGGCCCTGGAAGAGGACAGCAAGAAATAAAGAATGAAGCCCATTAAAAATAGTCATTTTTAATCAGAAATGAATGCGGCTTTTCCCCCAAGGCTGGAGGGAACGTGATGCAGGCAGCGGGGCTGCGGGCTTGGCCCCGGGATTGTGGAGAGAGAGAGCCCCCTGCCGGGCGCGGAGTGGCGCCCTCCCTCCCAGGCCCCGGGCCGCTGTTTGGGGTCGGTTCCCTCCAGATTTCACAGCCGCGGCAGCAGCAGGAGCGCGCACACGCCTGCGCCCACCGCACTGCGGCGGTGCTCGGCAGCTCAGCCGCGGGGCCGTTACGTGGGTGCGGCCCGGCCCCGGGCAATCCTGGGGCCGCCTCCGCAGGCAGTCAACGCTGCCGCCTGAGCGCTCCTCTGGTCAGGGCGAACCTGTGCCTGCCTTCCCCAATCCGGGGGAAGGGAGGCGGCGAAAGAGGAACCCTAGGCCTTGAGAAATGTGTAGTGCAGATCCAAGTTCACACTTAGCTCTTAAGCTGGGCCACGCGGGGCCTAAAGGGGCAGGGATTGGATCCTGATATCTGGGTCCAAATCAACGCTGCTACTGCCAAGTATGTGACCTTGAACAAATTTACCTCCCAGAGCCAGCGTTTCATCATCTGTAAAATGGGAATCATAGCACCAGTCTCGTGCGGCAGCTGTGAAAAGTAAATGAGAAAACATGCGAAATACTTAACACAGTGCACATATACATAAAATTTAATAAATGTTAGCTATTAGAATCAGGGATAAAGGCTCAAATTCTCATCATAGCCTACAAGGCTCTTATAACCCGTGCTCCTAGCTCTGCAGCCTTGGAGAGGTCACTGACCCTTCCATCACTGGGTTACAGTTGCATTAACCTTGACTTCCACCCAGCAGCCTATTTCCTATCTGCCTCAGGACCTTTGCATTTGCTCTTCCCTCTGCCTGGATGGCTCCTTCCCACCTTTTCTTCAACCCAGTCTGCCCTTTCTTTGGGCCTCAGTTACTTGTCACATTGTCTAGGAAACTTCCTGATTCCTTTCTGACCAAAATATAGTCTCTCTGCCCTATGCTCTCATAGCAGCCCAGCTTCTCCTTCCTAGCACCTTTCCTAATTGAAATGTAGCATCAGTTTTGTTATGTTTCCTGTCCATCACCCCCTGGACAATTCACTACATGAGGCCAGGAGCCCAGCCTATCACATATGCGGCTGTATCCTCAAACCCCCAGGACAGTGACTGGCCTGGGCCTTCCATTTGTGGTAAATGACCCAGAGCAGATGGTGGGACTCAGGCCAGAGGGAATCCTGGGTCTTCTACATTGTTCCAGCAGTTCCTTCCAACAGTAAACATGCGTTTATTAAGATCTTCTATATGCTAGGTCCTGTGTTGGGCACCAGAGACACAAACTCATACAATTCAATCTCTGACTTAATGGAGCTTGTAGTTCAAAGGCAGAGATGGATATGTGAACAGAAGACAAAGACAGCAATGGGGGTGGTCGTTCCTACAAGGACAGAACCCTTGGCTCCAAGTGGCACAGATGGACTAAGCCAAGTGCTTTACCTGCATTATCTAACTAAAACTCACAACTATTAGAGAGGCCTATTATCATTCCCATTGTACAGATGAGACATGAAGAATTTAAACAACTTGCCTAGTATCACAGAAAGAGTAAAAGCAGAAGCAAGATTCAAACAGGCGCACACACATTCTGATTCAGAGCCAGAGCTCTGAACTACTGGGTCACGCTGCCTTGAGAAAACCGCTGTGAGAGTACCCACATCCCACCCTTATGACTCCAGCTCTGTGCTGGGTAGAGTGCAGCCCTGCCCCTCCTGGGTTCCTGCCAGTAGGACTGCCACCACCTAGGAGCAGAGAGGAGGTAGGGAGAGCCAGGCGGAGGGGCGGGGAAGGCATCCACCCTGTTTCACACATGGCGCTTAATGAGGAATGTTCACAAGGGTGGCAAAGGGGACCTGCAATAGCTCAGCTAAAAACAGGAGCATCTCTGGCTTCCATGCTGCCAAATCCCCAGTGCTTGAGGAGGCCCCAGCCTAAACCCAGCTCAACGCCCTGAGAGTGTTGCTCTCACCTTTCTCACCCACTTCCAAGCTACACCTCCTCTCACCACCTGGGGCTTTTTTTAAAGGTTGAATTCACATCCTCCGTTTGCCCTCATAATGGCAGCTCTGCTTGCCTTCCTAGAACTTAAAAGAGTCAGCCAGCACAGGGCTTGAAGGCTTCTGGGAGAGCTGTTCTTCAGAGCCTTCTCTGCTGAGGCCTGGCGAGGTCAGGTGTGGGGTTCCTTTGAAAATTTGGTGAGACCACCTGCCTTTTTCAAATCTCCCCGCCCTCCAGCTGTCAGAAAGCTGCATCCTCCACCAACATCTGGGGAATTCCGACAGGTGGATCTGAGGTCACAGCAGGACATCTAATGGATAAACCTACCAGGTTGTGGAGGCCTGGACTGGAACTCAGGAAAGAGAGCAAAGGTAAAGCTAATGATTGTTACCATTTTGGGCTCTGTGTGCCAGGCACTGTGCTAACTAAGCTTTACATGTGCTCCATTTCACAGATGAGGAAGTGAGGCTCAAAAAATTCAAGTAACTTTCCAAAGTTCACACAACCTAGAAAGTGGTGGAGGATTCAAACCAAGATTATCAGGACTCCAGAACCCAAGCTCTTAACCACTGTATTCTCATTTAAGAGTCAACAGCACAGAGGGAGTTTAAGAGCAACAGGGAAAGAATGGACATGGGGATAATGCTGGTACTAGGGGTCAGAAGGAAGAAGCAGCACTGCCAGATACAGAAGAATGCTTAGGAGATAAACAAACAAGAGAGATGTAGCACCAGGGAAGCTGGAGAGGAGACAGTTTATTTAAGGGCCTGATGCAAAAGAAGGCAACTTTCACAGGACCCAGTGACTAGCTGGGTATGGAAGTGTCTGACCCCTTCGGGGTATCTGGACAGATCATGAGAAATCCAGAAAACAAGCCAGAGAGAAAGGGCTCACTTTGTTGCCTCCTGAGTCTATAATTCTGGTCTTTTCTGGGTCCCAGCTGTCCCCTGCCCTTGGGGTCCATTAGATGTCCTGGCCACTCTTCCATACCCTGATAAAACTTTTTCAAAAGCTAGCTTCAATGAGTTTCTAATACTTGCAGAAAGAGTCAAAACTAGTGTGGGGTCATGAAAAAACCTGAACCAGAGGAAAAAAAGAAAACTAGTATGGGGGAGGGCAGAGAAGGAAGAGTTGAGCCAACAATGAGTTCAAGATTCCTTTCCTGGGTGGCTTGGGGAAAGTACACAATAGCCAGAGAAACGGAAGTGGACAATGAGGTTTTGTGTGTAAGATTTAAGGCATGGATGGCCAACTGAGTCAAGTGCTCTGGGTCAAGGAGTCTGACTGAGCAAAGGTCTACCGGTAGTTAATGAGGTGGTCTCTGATGACCCTAGTGACCCCTATGTCAGAAGAATAGGGATGGAAGCTGGGAGACAAGGCTGAAAAGTGAAGGAGTCATGCAGAAATGGGAGGCAGCATGTGTTTTACTTAATTAAGAAATCTGGCAGTAGGGAGAAAGAAACAGAATGGTAGCTGAAAAGGGCAGGAGGATCAAGTAGAGGATTTTTCCCCCAAGATTGGAAAGGCCTGTGCATATTTCACAGGCAGAAAGAAAAAAGGTAAGAGAAAGATGTATGTTTTGGCATGAGGGTCAGGATAATTATAGAGACAAGGTTCTAAAAGGGACAGGAAGAGAATGGGACTGAGAACAAACACAGAGTTTAGCCTTAGAACAAAGGGAAGAGACAGACCTCTCCAACTAAGTCTGTATTCTTGTCATTTCCGCCAAATCATAAACACGCCTTATATTTATTTGTTCAGTGTGCAGCTAACGTCCAAGTGTACTCACAGCTGCTCTCAAGTTAGATTCTTCTTCGTCACCATCATATATAGCTACCATTTATAGACCATGTGCCCAGCAATTTAACTGTGTCATCTCATAAGAAGAGTACAATTATCATTCCCATCATACAGATGAAGAAACTGAGGGAAAAGATATTATAATGAACTTGACCAAGGTAGCCCAGCTGGTGAGGGAGATCGCTGTGTTGGATATTAGACAAGTCAATTCTAGAACCCTCGCTCTGCTGTGCTGCTTCCTGACTCTTCACGGAGTTGAAAATAATTGCCTCTAGAGAGTAGGATTAGAGGGTAGAGAGCGTGTGGCAGAGGTCTGCTGCCTTTTGATATAAGACTTTAGTATTATTTGACGTTTTACTAGAGTAGGAGCTTTTCAACAACCATTATATATCTGGGGAGTTAAATCCACTGAGCTTGGCTTGCTCTATACGCCCTGCCAGTGGGCTCTTCCTTAATATACATCACACTTAAGTATAAATTGACCTCTGACCAACCCCACATCCAGATCCCTACCAGGTAGGTTTTCTATGATATGTTAGAAAGAAATTAACATATGCTATGTTAAAAAGAAATTAAACAAAACAAAAATATTTGTATACAGGTATTTGCACCTTTTTTTTTTTTTTTTTCCAGACAGAGTCTTGCTCTGTCACTCGGGCTGGAGTGCAGTGGTACAATCTTGGCTCATTGCCTTCACCTCCTGGATTCAAGCTATTCTCCTGCCTTAGCCTCCCAAGCAGCTGGGATTACAGGCGTCCACCACCACACCTGGCTAATTTTTGTATTTTTAGTAGAGACGGGGTTTCACTATGTTGGCCAGGCTGGTCTCAAACTCCTGACCTCAAGTGATCTGCCTGCCTCGGCCTCCCAAAGTGCTGGGATTACAGGCATGAACCACCACACCCGGCCATTTGCACTCTTTTATAATAAAAATCCCAGCTGGGTGGCTCATGTCCGTAATCTCAACACTTCGATCAGACCTCCGTTCTTGAGGTCAGGAGTTTGAGACCAGCCTGGCCAACATGGCAAAATTCCATCTCTACTAAAAATACAAAAATTAGCCAGGCATGGTGGCACAGGCCTGTGATCCCAACTACTGAGGAGGCTGAGGCAGGAGTACTACTTGAACCCAGGAGGCGGAGGTTACCACGAGCCGAGATTGCACCACTGCACTCCAGCCTGGGAGACAGAGCAAGATTCCATCTCAAAAAAAACAAATTATATATATATATATTTATATAAATAAATATATATTTATATAAATAAATAAATATATATATATATATATATATCCACTCCACTAATAGAAAGCAAAAGCAAAGGCCTGGCGCGGTGGCTCACACCTGTAATCCCAGCACTTTGGGAGGCCAAGGCAGGCGGATCACAAGGTCAGGAGTGCGAGACTAGCCTGGCCAACATGGTGAAACCCTGTCTCTAAAAAAAAAAAAGAAAGCAAAAGCAAAAAGAGCTAGTATCAGTGCTGAGGAGATGAGGTGATGACTCAGGTTTCTCAGTGCTGAAGGTGAGGTCACTAGCCTAGAAGGGACAGTGTGAAAATGAGGGCTTGACCTCCTCTAATCCATCCCCACACAGCAGTCAATAGCCTTTCTTGGATCCATCTGGCCTGGTCACTCCCCTGCCAAAACCCTTACTAGGTGTCCCATGCCTTCAGGACAGAGTCCAAACATCTTGGGGGCTTACAAGGTGTTATGACCTTGCTCCATTTACCTCTCCAGACTAAAGGCTGATCACTACCCTGTCACCATCACTCCCTGCCTCCCTCCCAGCTCCAGCTATGCTGATCTTAAACTGTGCTTTCTTTTCCTCCCTGGATCTTTGTATCAGCTGTGTCCCCTGCCTGAACTGGGCTTTCTTTTCCTCTTCTTCACCTGGTTAGTTCCCAGGCCTCATCATTCAGGTTAGTTTAGCATTGCTGCTTCCAGGAAGTCTTCCTGACTTCCATGCTTAGGTTATGGGCCTCCCCTGGGTGTTCCCATAGCACTTGCTCGCCTCCAAAGTCTACTTCCTAGTATTTGTGACCTTGTGTTTTTCCCTTCCACACTGATTCTAGGCTGACCCTGTGAATTGCTTTAACCAACAGAGTGCAGAAGTGATGCTATGCCAGTTCCTGCCAGCTTCCACTTGTGTACTTTTGGAAGCTCTAAGCCACTGTGTAAGAAGTTCAGCCACCCAGCTGGAAAGGACATGTGGCGCAGAGGGGCTCTGAGACTGCATGGAGAAAGAGGCCAAGCCTTTCCAATGCCCTACTTGAGTCTTCATATGACTACAGTTCCAGCTGCCATCTGACTACAATCTCATGAGACCCCAAGTGAGACCAGCAGAATTGCCCAGCTGAGCCCAGTCACTCTGCAAAACTGTGGGAGATAATGATTGTTTTAAGCCACTAAATTTTGGGGTGTTATGCTGCAATAAGTAACTAAAATATCACTCTGTATTTTAATTGCCTACTGACTTTGTTTGCCCTCCTAGGCTATTTTCTGTGAGGGCAGGGACCAACCACATCCAAGGTTTGTTTTTGTTTTTCTCGAGACAGAGTCTCACTCTGTCACCCAGGCTGGAGTGCAGTGGTGCGATCTCAGCTTACTGCAACCTCCGCCTCCTGGGTTCAAGAGATTCTCCTGCCTCAGCCTTCCAAGGAACTGCAATTACAGGTGCACACCACCACATTTGGCTAATTTTTTGTATTTTTTAGTAGAGACGGGGTTTCACCCTGTTGGCCAGGGTGGTCTCAAACTCCTGACTTCGTGATCTGCCCACTTCAGTTTCCCAAAGTGCTGGGATTACAGGTGTGAGCCACCGCGCCCAGCCCACATCCATGTTTTAAAATTGTTATATACTTAGGATATTCTTTAGCACTAAATAAGCTCTCATATATTTGATTACTGCACTTTAAGAATGCCTACAAAAATGAAGGCAACAAGTATCTAGAACACTCGCCGTGGTGAGAGTACACAAAGTACACAATGGCACGTGTAGTCATCATGAAAGGTGATTCAATGGACAGCAGACAATAGGTTCCCAATGTTAGACAGACAGCTTACCTTTGTGGAGGGACTGAGTCAACTTGAGGGACTACATAGAGGGACTAAACCACAATCCAACACCGTAGAGTTTGGGAGCAGAAAAGAAAGGCTGATGGTTTGAGGCTTGGCAGTTGAAGCAGCTGCCATTTCCGACAGTGCTCTCGTGAGCTGCACTGAACAGGTGATCCGCTGTGGGCTCCAGCCACCCTCACCATCCACCCTCACACAAGTCATCTGCTGATGTTCCCGTTTATGTGGACAAGAGATGCCATGTTATTCTATACACTGGGACAGATGTCCTATTCTCTCCTTCAAAACTTTTCAACTAGCTTCAAACAGGGAGGGCCCTCAATGAATGTCTGTATGTGCAATGAATACATTTCCACTCAAATCAGTAAATCCCCAGACTGGGGTCTGGTACCCTTGGCTGTAATAATCATTAAGACAAGGTATTCTGTCAATAGGCATCGTTTGGATATATTCTTTGGGCTGACAATTTACATCAAGCTCTATATGGGATGCGAAACAGGAAAATGCTATTCCTGCCCTGAGGGAGAGAACTGGGAAGGCTAGAGTTACACGCATGAAATAAATATCACGATAGCATATAACTACTGCTAAACTGTGTAGCAAGAAATTAAGTGCTATAGGAATTGGCAGAAGTAGGGAGCAGGGAGGGCTCAAACAGTTGAGTCTACACTGAAGAGCTGGGATTGGGCTAAGACTTGAGAAATGACACAAACTATGGATAGTCTGAAAGGAAGGAGGGTACAAAAGACCCAGGAGGAAGAACAAAGCCGAACCAGCATACTTGTTTGTTACTTTATTTTGGGGGCAGCAACACAAGGAACATGAAAGGTGGCTGTCCCAAATCCCAAAGCAAGGCTATTTCTGAATATCAAACTTCTGGGCCTTTATTTATTGTTTCCTCTGCTTGCAATGCCTTTCTTCCTTCTCCACCTGGCAAGCCCTTATTCATATTTAAAGGCCCTGCTCAAATGCAACTACTTTTCTGAAGCCTTCGAAGGGATCCCACGACCCATTGCTCATGTTTCTATGGGAACATAATCTATTACACTTGCCTACTTACCTCCCCTACTACTATAATTAACAGCAACTTAACAATTACTGGGCTTTTACTATGCTAAACATTTTTATTTATTTATTTTTTACTTTTTGAAGGGTATTCCTGAAACACCAAGCTAAACTTTTTTTTTCTGAGATGGAGTCTTGCTCTGCTGTTAGGCTGGAGTGCAGTGGCCTGATCTTGGCTCACTGCAACCTCCGCCTCCCGGGTTCAAGCGATTCCCCTGCCTAAGCCTCCTAAATAGCTGGGACTGCAGATGTGTGCCACCACACTCAGCTAATTTTTTATATTTTAGTAGAGACACGGTTTCACCATGTTGGCCAGGATAGTCTTGATCTCCTGACCACGGATCCACCCACCTCGGCCTCCCAAAGTGCTGGGATTACAGCAAGCCACCACACCTGGCCCATGCTAAACATTTTTAATGTATTATTTTATTGAAACCTCACAACAATTACATGAGGTATTATTTTCCCTATTTTATGGATGAAGCTCCTGAGACTTAGTGTGGTTAAGGAACCTGCACAAGATAACATAGCTAGAGAGTAAGCAAGCTGTGATTCCAACCCAGATTTGCGGGACTCCAAAGCCCACTCTTAATCCACTGGACCGTGTTCCTGGAGGCCACAAATGCTCTTTCCTCATTTATCTTCTCAGATCCTAGGACGGGCTGTTACATGGCTCAAAAGTTGTTTAACGGCCAGGCACGGTGGCTCAAGCCTGTAATCCCAGCACTTTGGGAGGCCGAGGTGGGTAGATCACCTGAGGTCAGGAGTTTGAGACCAGCCTGGCCAACATGGTGAAACCCCGTCTCTATTAAAAATACAAAAATTAGCTTGGTGTGGTAGCGGGTGCCTGTAACTTCAGCTACTCTGGAGGCTGAGGCAAGAGAATCGCTTGAACTCGGTAGGCGGAGGTTGCAGGGAGCCAAGATCGCACCATTGCATTCCAGCCTGGGCGACAGAGCTAGAATCCGTATCCAAATAAACAGTTGTTTAACAAATTAATAAAACTTTCAGGCCATATGCCTCTAAAAGTAGGTGTCCCCAGTACACTTTTACCCCAGCTAGAGACTTCCACCCATCTTAAAGTCACACACCTGGAGGAAGGGGATAGGGAAGAAATCTAAACACCTTACACTTGAATGTGAGCTCCGTTATTTCATGGATTCAAGTGTGGTGAAAGAGGAACTATTCTTTTCCACAAAATAACAAACACATAGATAACCTTTGCCACGTCTTAAGACCGGGGTTCTAATAGGGCGCGGAAATGTCTCAGGTATTTTGAAAGGAGCTACCCAAGAATCCCAGCCTGTCAGGCCAGTCATTCCATCTGACCCTATTTGGCGCGGATTGGGGCCCGGACAAGGTAAGGGGTTGGCATGAAGCTGCAGTGACACAAAGCTGGGCCGGAGCTAGAAGCCAAAATCAAAGCCTTGCCCTGCGCGGTTTCTCGTCGCCTATGCGGTAGGGCCCTGGCCTGGCATCTCCAGGCAGGTGACCTTGGATGGAAGCTCGGCCTACTGGCTTCTTTTGTCGGACCCCGGGGCTCCTCTCCTCCGCCACGGAACTTGGTTACTCCCACCTCCTCAAGCCTAGGGCCTGGGGAAACCTTTTCTTGTTCGCGGCCTCACGGTCTGCAAGGTCCTCTTGCCCCCCGCCGAAGCCGCTCCAGCCCCGCTTCTCAACGGTCATGCTTCCGAGCGGCTCGCTTTGCAACCTGCGGTCCCCAGCCTCTGCGTGGCAACGCCAAGGACATCCCCCAAGGAAGGCTGGGCCCACATCCCCATGCCCTTGCCGCACGTCACCTCCACGCTGGCCCCGAATACGCCTCCTCCCTGCACTTCCTCTCGGCAGCGCAGTCTTTCCGGCCGGGCTCCCTTCTAATTGGCCGGCTCAGAACTTCCTCGGGGACTTGGCCACTCGGGGCAACGCGGCGGCCTTTCTAGCCGCTGTCCCGAGGTTCGGTCTAGCCCTTTCCGCTGCGAGCTCTTTATGGTGCCGGCAGCGACATGTGGCGCCTCCCGGGACTCCTGGGCCGAGGTAAGGGGCGTCGGAGCAGCGAGCACCACTCGGGGCCGAGGAGATCGAACTGAAGTGGGGGGTGGCCCGAGGAAACAGCCAAAGAGATTGTGGGCGGGGTTAGAGCTAAGGAAGGCGGGGCCTGAAAGGGGGCAGGGAAGTCAAGGGCTGTTGGAATTTGAGATGTGGGTGGGCCTAGCGAGAAGAGGGTGGAGTCCAAGGAGATGGGTGGGACTATTGGGAGGGGGAGGAGTCCAATGGCAGGAGACGGTGGACTGAAGGAATTAAAGACGATTAGGGGCCGATGGAGTAGGCATAGCCAGTGAAGAGAGGAGAGGTTTAGAGACAAAGCGCCCCAAACATTATTGAGAGTATGTGTATAAACGTCTAGTCATCTTACAACAGTGGTTGGCAGCCACAGGAGAGCAGCAGAATCACATGGAAGCTTTTTTAAAAAGTGGATGCTTTACCCTGAGAGATCTTAGTTTGTTGGTTCTGGGGTTCTAGAACCAATTGGTTCTGGTGCTGGAATTTGTGGTAGACAAAAGATTCTCGTGTGTATCCGTGTTTAAGAACCTCTGCTGAGGCAGATGACAGTGATTCCTGGGTTTTTGTTGAGATATCTGAGTTTTGGTTGTTCTTTGCAGCTCTTCCCCGTACGCTGGTACCTAGCCTCTGGAGGGTGACTCCCAAGTTCACCAGCCCAGATGGGCCTCAGACTACCTCCTCCACCTTGCTGGTTCCTGTGCCTAACCTTGACAGGTAAGATACTGCCATGTTGCCACTCATTTCCTCCCCTGGTCTCCCTTTGGTCCTACTTTGTAGAGAATTTGACAGCCTCTTATTGCATCATCTAGGTCGGGTCCCCAAGGCCCAGGCAGGAGCAGGGGTCCAAAGTCCCATGGATGGAAGGATGCCTTCCAGTGGATGTCTGCCCGTGTCTCCCCGAACACCCTACGGGATGCCATATCATGGGTAAGGTATCCCCAGCCCTGTCCTTGGCCTTCCATGTAGATGAGAATGATCCTGCATAGATGTATAGTCTTAACCTGAAAATGAGGGCTAGGGAATCACTCCGTCCATTTAACAAGTAACCCATGGCATTGGAGCATATTCAAGGAGATATTGCCATTTCCCCCTACCCCTCCATGTATGTTTTCCTCATTTCATTCAGTAAACATTTATTTAACACCTTCTCTGGGCCAGGCATTTTTGCTAGGTACTAGGGATATAGCAGAGAACAAGGTAGATATATTCTTGCCTTCATGGATCTTATAATAAATAATAATACATAGCATTTCTACTTTAGTAGAATACATAGCATTTCTACTTTAGTAGAGTTTTTAACCTTCTACTTTCAACACAGAGCTTCTCCATGTTGGCCAATCTTGAACTCTTGGCCTCAAGTGATCTGCCTGCCTCAGCCTCCCAAAGTGCTGGGATTAAAGGCGTGAGCCACTGCGCCTGACCCTGGGTCAACCTTCTTAAGCATAACACAAAGAGAGACAGGGTAAACTAAGCAGTCTCTGGGATAAGAGCTAGCTCAGGTCTCCTGCAGACCTGTCAGAGAAGAAACATCTTTACAAAGCTTACACCTGGAGATGTATGTGTGCTGGGGTGATTGATTGGGGTAATGGGAGTTGGTAGAAGGAGGGGTTGTACAAGGCTGGAAAGAGAGCCTAACAGGAACTCTGACCTGTTGCTGTATTTGCAACTAGGTGCCAGCCTCTCCTATTATCTTTTTTTTCTTTTGAGATGGAGTCTCACTGTCGCCCAGGTTGGAGTACAGTGGTGCAATCTCTGCTCACTGCAACCTCTGCCTAACGGGTTTAAGCGATTCTTCTGCCTCAGCCTCCTGAGTAGCTGGGATTACAGGTGCCTGCCACCACGCCTGGCTAATTTTTTGTACTTTTAAATAGAGACAGGGTTTTACGATATTGGCCAGGCTGGTCTCAAACTCCTGACCTCAGGTGATCCACCTGCCTTGGTTTCCCAGAGTGCTGGGATTACAGGCATGAGCCACATGCCCAGCCTACCCCATTATCTTTTTGCTGGCTTAGTCTTTGCTTATTTAGTCACTCGGTCAAGCACTTATTCAGTTTGTGCTTATATCTTATCCCTACTGTATCTTAGCGCACTGTGCTATACTTGGGCACCAGAGATACATTGGTGAGTAAAACATACACGATCCCTGCCCATGTTGTGCTTATAGACTAACAGGAGAGACAGATCTTAGATAAATAATTCTAGAGATGATTGTTTAAATGCCAGTGTGGTCAGGGCTCCAGAGAAGTTAGGGTGCTGTGAAGGTTTGTAGCAGAGGAGATGCCCCCCCTGGATTTCCTGAGGAAGTGATGTTTGAGTGTAAGGCCGGGTCTGATGGAGTTGACTGGTGAACGACCGTGTCCTTAATGTGCTGTCTCTCCCAGGGCACTCTGGCCGTGCTGGCCCTGCAGCTGGCAAGGCAGATCCACTTCCATGCATCACTGCCAGCGGGACCTCTCCGAGTGGAACACTGCTCCTGGCACAGTCCCCTGGGCCGTTTCCTCTCATCTCCCCTGTGGCACCCATACTCCTGTGAGTTCTCAGTCCTAGGGACAGGAGGGCTGGGCTGGGAGTTTCTCTGGGCCAGGAAGTGTCTCTGGACACACCTCAGGAAAAGAGCTGTCAGCAGCTCCTTGCCTTTCCTATCTGAAGTCAGAGGAAGAGGAATTGGGGAAGTTCTATCCACCCAGGGTGTGGGCCACACCTGCCCCTCAGTGTCTTTCCATTTCCTCCCATCACCTCCAATCGAGGGAGCCCCACAGGTCCAGACCACTTTCGATCCTGGGTGTGGCTTCCTGTCCCACATTCAACCAGCTAGGTTCTTCTCTGGTCAGTCACTCAGTCATTCATGAATAAATGAATCTTTATTGAGCACCTATTATGTGCCATGGTACAGAGGCAACATAGCCTAGTGGTTGAGGCTCTAAAGTCAGATTATAAAGGTTCAAGTCCCAAAACTGCTGCATACGAGTCTTTTTTTTTTTTTTTTTTTTTTTTGAGACAGAGTCTCACTCTGTCACCCAGGCTGGAGTGCAGTGGCACAATCCCGGCTCACTGCAACCTCCGCCTCCCAGGTTCAAGTGACTGTCCTGCCTTATCCTCTCGAGTAGCTGGAACTACAGGCGTCTGCCACCATCCCCAGCTAATTTTATGTTTTTAGTAGAGACAGGATTTCACCATGTTGGCCAAGCTGGTCTCGAACTCCTGACCTCAGCTTGAGATCCACCCACCTCAGCCTCCCAAAGTGCTGGGATTACAGGTGTGAGCCACTGCACTGGGCTGCACACTAGTCTTATGTCCCTGAACAAGTCACTTTTAACTTCCTTCTGCCTCAGTTTCTTCATCTATAAAATGGGGTAATAATAAAGCCCACCTCATAGGTTTATTGAGAGGACTAAATGAGTTAATACATACCAAGGACTTAGGGCAGTGCCTGACACATAGTAAATGCATAGTAATTATTAGTTTACGCATTAGTTCTTGTCTTTATTATGATGATAATCATTATCAATATTACTATCAAAGAAAGTGCTAGGTACTGGGGCTACAACAGAGTAAGGTCGATGCCTCCATGCCACTGAAGAATTCAAGCAGAGGAGTGATTGATGCTTAGGGTGGGAGATCAGCACAAACACAGGCCCCTCTAGACTCCTGTGGAAGGAAGCCAAGGAAACAGAGAAGGAGGAGTGTGAAGGAAGTGTCACAGGAGTTTCCAGCTTCTTCCTATGGCCTCTAAAACCTCAGGGAGGACTCAGTCAAGCCCGAGCAGCCTGCGCTGATCCTTTTCTGACCTGACCACGTGTTTTTCTTTGTTTTGTTTTTTTCTTTGAGACACAGCTTTGCTCTGTCACCTGGGCTGGAGTGCAGTGGCGCGATCTCAGCTCACTGCAACCTCCACCTCCTCGGTTCAAGCAATTTTCCTGCCTCAGGCTCCCGAGTAGCTGGGATTACAGGCGCCTGCCACTGCGCCCCACTAATTTTTGTATTTTTAGTACAGATGGGGTTTCACCATGTTGGCCAGGCTGGTCTTGAACTCCTAACCTCAGGCGATCCACGCACCTCAGCCTCCCAAAGTGCTGGGATTATAGGTGTGAGCCAGCGCACCCAGCCCTGACCTGACCACTCTTGCTGGCTCTTTGCAGCACTGTGGCAGCACATCCTCCCCAGCCCTGATGGCCCAGTTCGCAGGCACACTGGCCTCAGAGAACCCAGGCTTGGCCAGGAAGAAGCCTCAGCTCAGCCCCAGAACTTCTCCTCACACAACTCCTTGAGAGCAGCTGGTCCTCAGAACCCCTCCTCTGAGGAAGGTACGTCTCTGCCTCATGGAATTGGCAGAAGACAGAGGTTGGTGGTGGTGGGGAGCTGGGCAGATGGATGTTGGTTGATGCCTATTCCCAGAGAAGGGAATTGACGCTCCTCTGAGGTCCCATGCCTTGTGAGGTGATTGAGGGTTATTTCGGTTCCTGGCAAGGGTGCTGGTTGGAAAGCCTGGGTAGGCTGGGAGAGTTGGAGAAAAGAAGTACAACTTTCTCCTTTGCCCTGGCCGGGTGTCGGCCTTTCCCTTGCAGGTCCCAGTGATTTTGGCTTCCTGCATGCCAGTAGCAGCATCGAGTCCGAGGCAAAACCAGCCCAGCCTCAGCACACTGGTGAACAGGTATTATCTAGATTTCACCACCTGGATCCCCAAAACATTCTCTTGGGCAGGTGGCAATCCCAGTGAACCATCCCTTGATGAGTCTTTATGTTTCTTTCCCAGGAACAAGATAAATCAAAAACCCTTTCCCTCGAGGAGGCTGTGACTTCCATTCAGCAGCTCTTCCAGCTCAGTGTTTCCATCGCTTTCAACTTCCTGGGTAACCAGATGGACCCTGCATCAAGGCAGGAGGCTGGGAAAATGGAAAGGGTATGGGTTGGGTCAGATAGTCAGGTTAGAGAGTGGCTTAAACAAGAGAGACTTTATTTTCTCCCAGGTAGGTAGACCAAATCTGGCATGATAGCTCAGAGATGGCAGGGACCCATTCTTATGCAAATGTGTCCTGGCGTTCATAAAACTGGCTCCGATCTTGAGGCACAGTTTGGCAATTCCAGCTACTACCCTCTTGTCCATATTCTAGCCAGCTGGAAGAGGCAAGGTAGGGAAGCTAAAGGATCACTTCTTCCCTTTAATCTAGACGTTGCACAAATCCTTGTCCAGAATGTAGGCACATGGCCACACCGCGCCACAGAGGATCCTGCTGAGTAACTATGTATGAAGGAGAAAATAAATCTTGGAGGACACTTAGCATTCGCTACCACGCTTAGGAAAGAACAGGCTCCTGAGCTTTGTAGCAGATCCTCAATGTGTGAACAGGAACCTTTCACCTCATCTGAGGACTCCAAATGCCCTTTCACCATTTGTCCTGGTCTCTGCAGTGACTTGGCTCATTTCAGGCCTTCTAATGTGGAGACTCAGACTCCCCACAGCACCTATTGAGGTCTGGTGGGCAGATAGGCAAGAGGCTGGGATTCATTCGCAATAAATTTATTCAGCATTTACCTTTTGCTAGGTCCTATTTTAGGTACTGGGGATACAGTAATTTGCAAGAAGTCCTTATTCTCAGGGAGCAGAAAAACAATAATTAAGAAACAAATAAAAAGAGAATCTCAGATGCTGATAAATGTTATGAAGAAAATAAAACAAGGGAATATGTTAGTGACTTGAGCAAGGAGCAGTTTTTGATTTAGAAGTCCTCTCTGAGCAGAAGACCTTTGATCTAAGACCCGTCACAAAAACAGCCACTTTTGTTTCAATCTGGAGAAAGAGCTTTCCACGTGGCGGGAACAGTAAGTGCAAAAGTCCTGGGGCAGGATTGGATTTTGCTTGCTAAAGGAACAAAAGAAAGGTGAGTGTGGCTGGAACTTCGACATCTTGGGAAGGGTGGAAGGAAATGAAGCCAGAACAGCAGGCAGAAGTCAGGTCAGGTGAGGTCTTCTGAGCCACGGTTAAGAGTATTCATTTTCTAAGTGAGACAGGAAGTCTTTGGAGGACTTTAAGCGGGAGCAGGAAAGGGGACAGTCACATGATCTGATGTACTTTTCCAAAGATGTCTCTGGCTGCCGTGTAGACAGACATGGATTGTAGGGTTGCTAGAGGGGAAACGAGACCAGGTAGGCGCTGTTAGTGACAGCTAAACAAAACACGTGGGTGGCGTGGTCTAGGTTAGAGAAAGGAGAGAGCAACAAGAGTAGATGGATCTGAGTACATTAATGAGCCAGGTGGGAAACAGGAGGATAGTGGGATCCTTTGCACTCTTGAATCTTCTCCCCAAGGGCAGAGGGCTCTGTCAACCCGGGACAGTGAGTCTGCAGGCAGCAGGGAGGCAACTTTATTTAATTCACTGCTGGCTGAATGGAACCTGGTTTCTCCCTCATTAGCTTTATGTGATTTTGATGGGCAAAGAGTCTCTTCTCAGAATTTTCTTGCCCATCCCTTCATTCATATATTCATTTATTCAGCAAGTGCTTGGCACAGTGGCAGAACACAAAAGGAGCATAAGCCATAATCATGTTTTGCATTCGTATGGTGCCTTCACCCTAGGCAAAGTTATTTCTTCTACATTTCTGTTTCTGCTCTGCCTCCAGGATTTTACAGTCTAATTGAGGAGACAGGACTTGTACTTTTGAAACGGTTTAGAAAAAGGTTTGATATATTAAGTAATTGCCAAAAAAGTGTTTAAAGCCTGAGTGTGGGCTGAAGGTTCTAGCGCAGACACAGGATGGGAGTTCTGATGGTGGAGGTGGAAAGAGAGATCCCAGGCAGGAGAGGCAATTGGAGCAAAGGCTTTGAGTTGAGAACTGGCTGTGCCCTGATCCTGTCCTGTTTCCTTTTTGTTTGGGCAATGAAAAGAACATGGGCTTTGGAGTTGGACGTGCCCGCATTCAGGTCTTGATGCTGCTGTATTACCGCTCCCAATTTCTTCATGAAACAAGATTAACGGTATCACTTGTATCAGTTAGGGTTTGTTGGTTATGAGCAACCTAAACTCACTCTGGCTGACTTAAGCACAAAAGGAATCTGTTGGAATCTATTGACCTGCCAAGCCTCAGAAAGGACAGGAATCAGGGAAGCTCCAGAGACCCAAGAGGCAGCAGCTGATAGACAGGATCTTCGGAGTGCTACTGTCAGAATAAACCTACAAGGGCCGTTTTCTTTCCTTGTCCCAACCAGATCAAGGTTCAGATTCCTAAGAGAAAATCTCTGTGGTTGGGAAGAAGGCAAGCACATTGACAGCGCTAGGGGAGGGGTTGTTCCCAACGGGAAATCTGGATGCTATTACTGAGAGAAGGAGGAATGGTTTATAGTAGGGCAGAACCTACTGCTGTCTATGGCAAACCAGTGAAATATTCGGAGGGTAGAAATATATGCAAAGGGCCGAGTGCAGTAGCTTATGCCTGTAATCCCAGCTACTTGGGAGGCTGAGGCAGGAGAATCGCTTGAACCCAGGAGGTGGAGGTTGCAGTGAGCCAAGATTGCGCCTCTATACTCCAGCCTGGGCAACAGAGCTGGACTCCATCTCAATTAAAAAAAAAAAAGGCCAGGTGTGGTGGCTCATGTCTGTAATCCTAGCACTTTGGGAGGCGGAGGCGGGTGGATCACAAGGTCAGGAGTTCAAGACTAGCCTGGCCAAGATGATGAAACCCCATCTCTACTAAAAATACAAAAATTAGCCAGGTGTGGTGGTGGGCGCCTGTAATCCCAGCTACTTGGGAAGCTGAGGCAGGGAATCGCTTGAACCCAGGAGGCGGAGGTTTCAGTGAGCCGAGATGGCGCCACTGCACTCCGGCCTCAGCTACAGAGTGAGACTCCGTCTCAAAAGAAAAAAAAAAGAAAGAAATATATGCAAAATGTCTGGCACAAAAAAAAAGAAAGGGAGGAGGATCAGATGAGGAGTCTGTAGGTATCTGGCTGAGGGTGTGGGGAAGTTCACTGAGGAAGCTATGAGTGTTTGTGCCCTGTGCCTTCTTACAGGGACAGAGAACATGAAGAGTGGTGACTACACGGCAGCCTTTTCTTACTTCCAGAAAGCTGCAGTCCGAGGCTACAGCAAAGCGCAGTACAACGCGGGCTTGTGTCATGAGCATGGCAGAGGCACCCCCAGGGACATTAGCAAGGTATTCCTCTGCCCCCAAGCCCATCCCCTGTGCTGGGCTGCTGAGAGCGATGTCTAGAAATAAGCAGTGGGCAGGGAAGGGGGAAAGTTTGGCTTCTTTTCCCCACTTGGTTCTAGCCCACCTGCGAAAGAAAAAAAAGAAGCTCCTAACTTCCAGGAATTTAGACTCAAAAATCAGGGAGGGCAGGGATTTTGCATTTCTTCTTTGCAAGTATATTCTCGGCTTAGAATAGTATCTTGATGAATGGATTAATTTTTTTAAGTAGGATAAGAACATAAAGAGGTTATATATAAGAATGTATTTCTTAAAGTTGTATGTGAAGGCAAAAAAAAAAAAAAAAAAACCTGAAAGTTTCTTCAATAGAAAACTGATTAATTACATCTATTTGGGCCTTAAAATTATGTGCTAGAGCTATATTGTCAGGGAAAGACATTCATGGTGTATCATTAAAATTAAAAAATAGGTTATAAAGTAGTATAGTATGATCTAAGTCTCTCTCTCTCTTTGTCCCCGTACACAGTGTGTGTGTGTGTGTGTGTGTGTGTGTGTGTGTGTGTGTGTATGAAAATGCATAGATGTCTAAAATGTATGTGTGTATGTATAACACGTGGGAAGATATTTGCAAGACTGAACACTAACATTTTAAGAAAGAATGATCTTTAGGAGGCTGAATTTCTTGGGATTTTATGTTTCTATTTTTGGTTTATATTTTTAAATTCTGGCTTATCTGAATTTTCTGACTAGCCTGTAATTATTATATATTATTTAATTAAAATAATTTTTTAAAATTTCACTGAAAGAAAAAGATGCTTACAGAGTTATCAGCTGACTGGGTGTTTCTCCCTTTGCCTCAGGCGGTCCTTTATTATCAACTGGCTGCCAGCCAGGGCCATAGCCTGGCTCAGTACCGCTATGCCAGGTGCCTACTACGAGACCCAGCCCCTTCGTGGGACCCTGAGCGGCAGAGGGCAGTGTCCATGCTGAAGCAGGCTGCAGACTCAGGCTTGAGAGAGGTGAGTACCATTAGCAGGGTCTGTCCAAAATCTCTGGGGCCTCTGGAGCCTGAAACTGACCAAGATGCCTTTTTTTTCCTTTCTCCTTGACCATAGGCCCAAGCTTTCCTCGGGGTGCTTTTCACCAAGGAACCCTACCTGGATGAGCAGAGAGCTGTGAAATATCTTTGGCTTGCAGCCAACAATGGGGTATGAGATCTCTAGTGTGCAAGCATGTTGGGGCTGAAGCCTGATAAGAGAAGGGATTTTGGAACTGGTACTGAGTTCTGTACTTAGGAGATTGTTTGATAGGAGCTTTGGGCTGGCTTCAAGCCTTAGCTCTCGCTGACTTACTGTGTGTCCCTTGGGCAGTTGCAGGAGTGCACTGGGGCTGGCTTGCATCAGGCTGTGAGAGCTGCGTGCAGCTTAAAATCTGTGGTGGTGGGAATTTTTGCACCACAGAAATTGCTGAATGCCACAAAGCAGCACTTTTTCCCTCCTAGAGAGCCAGTTGTTCAACATTTACCAGCACACTACTGGGCCCGGTCACTTCTTGATTTAAACCTGTTTCCTCGTCTTTAAAATCAGCGTAATAATGTTTGCCTTACCTGTCCACTATTTCACAGGGTTGTTGTGAGGATCAAAATCTAACTGAGATAACAGGTGTGAAAGTGCTGTGTAACCTGCACACATGAAAAATGCATCATTACAAGTGATGGTAACCCAGGGAAATCAGAAGACGCATCAGGTGGAGACAGTAAACAGTGAACACTGTTCAGCTTGGGGTGGGTGGGCATGTCTGGTTGTCTGTGAACTGGGGGCACTGGCATTCAGACAATTGAGATGTGTTCCATGAAGCGTTAGTTCTGTGAGATGTTTATAAGTCATGAGAGGAAAAACATGGTTAGATGGGTTTGGGAAATACTGAGTTAAACAGTTATTATTAATGCAGGAAGTCTCAAAGCTTTATGTCACTGTAGATCATCGAGAAGGCCATCTGTGGTTTGCTGTATTCCTCAAGTGCATTTAACCAGTATATCTTTTGAGTTGCATCTTGACAGACCAGGAGTCTTGGATTAAATCAAGCAATATATGCATGTACCATGATCTCCCTACATAGGGGACTGCTGCTTCCTTTGTTTGCTGGCCAACACACTGATAGCTTCATTGAACTCCTCGGCATCAGAATGCTTTTCCTTGTCTACTCTGTTGCCCAAAGTATCTGCAGTAGCTGTCAAAAGGGGACCAATGTCACCAACCAATATCCATAGCTGTACCTACCTTGCCTTGAAAGAGCCCCACGGAGCCTTTCAAAGTTGGGCAGGTCTGCACATCCATGTGCAAGGCAAGCCTGTGGGCATGCTGGCCTGCTTTAATCAGACCAGCGTGCTAGCCGGAAAAGTGCACAAAAGGATATCTGTCAACTGCTATGTGACACTGTGTTGGGACTCACACCTAACACTCTTCCACCCCACAGGGAATTATGTCTTCCTTGGTTTGTACTGAGCAGCTTTGCAGGGGTGGTGGTTTGGCCTTGCACGTGTCCAATGCTGTGTTGGAACCTGGCCTGTAGGCATAAGTCTGCCATATTTATTGAAGGGACTTTGGCCTGTGTGTTATAGAAGTAGGGGCAGAATGTGTGGACAACTCTTCCAGAAATTTGACCGTGGTGGGCAGAAGAGAAATGGGACCAAGGTTGGGAGTCAATGGTGTTTTGTTTTGTTTTTTTAAATTGAGAGAGTGAATATGATTCATATAGTGCATATAAGCACTTTTCATATAGCGTATTTAATCCTTGCAACAACCTAATAAGGTAGGTGCTATTAGTATCCTATTTTATAGGTGAGGAAACTGAGGCACCAAGAGGTAGAGTCATGTGCCTGAGTTAACACAGCTGGTAAGTGGTAGTGCCATGATGGCAGTGCAGACAGTCTGGCTGTGCAGCTGGACACCTGGCCTCTACCTGATCCTGAGCATAGTTCTCAGTGAGAGGAGAGAGGATCTAGAGCCAGGGCAAAGAGCATAGCTTTTTAAAGGAGAAAAATTGCTTTTTTTGGTCAGCCCCCCCCAGGCGAGATTCAGGAAGGCACGGGTTTTTGGGAAGGTGACTCTCCAGCCTTGCCTCCTTGCTATTTCAGGGCCATGTAGGAGCCCGACTCCCAGGTTTCCTGTAACTGGGCTGAGTGTTTCCTATAGCCTTCCTTGTGCATGCTTTCAGCCAGCCTGTGCAAGAGAAGCCTCCACACTGCCCTGGCTGGAATCTGCCCGGGTGGAGGGATCCCCTTCTCCTTGTGTTGGGCGAGCTCTGAGCCTCTGGCATTTCATGGTTGAGATCCCTTGCTATGAGGTGGGCCAGGGCTCAGCCTTGACCCTGCATGGATGAAGTCCCAGCATGCCTGACTTTACCTTCCTCCTGCCTTAGCATTTCAGTTCCTGAGTCCTGCGTGTGTGTATCTGTTTGTCTGTCCATTTTCTCCCTTAGGACTCACAGAGCAGGTACCACTTGGGAATTTGCTATGAGAGAGGCCTTGGTGTGCAGAGGAATCTGGGAGAGGCCTTGAGATGTTACCGGCAGTCAGCGGCTCTGGGAAACGAGGCCGCCCAGGAGAGGCTGCGAGCCCTCTTTTCCATGGAGGCTGCAGGTACAGACCCAAGTCCAAGCCAACAGGTCCCTTCCCTAAGCTCAGTACCCTGTGACAGAATAGTATGTGGCAGTAGTCTCTGGTCTCCTTGTCATTTCTAACCCTGGTGTGGCCAAGAGCACAGCTTTTGGAGTCAAACCAACCTGAGTTGGTTTTTTTTTTTTCGAAACAGAGTCTTCTGTTGCCCAGGCTGGAGTGCAATGGCGCAGTCTCGGCTCACTGCAACCTCCACCTCCCAGGTTCAAGCAATTCTCCTGCCTCAGCCTCTGGAGTAGCTGGGATTACAGGCTCCCACCACAATGCTCAGCTAATTTTTTATATTTTTAATAGAGACAGGATTTCGACATGTTGGCCAGGCTGGTCTCAAACTCCTGACCTCAGGTGATCCACCCGCCTCGGCCTCCCAAAGTGCTGGGATTACAGGCATGAGCCACTGCGCCCAGCCATACCTGAGTTTTAACCCCCACTGTCACTGAACTTAGACTCCATGGCTTTGCGCCTCAGTTTCTTCACCTCTAAAATTAAAGGCAGTGGTAAAACCTAACCTATTAGGTTGTCATAAGGATTAAATGAGATGACTCTAAGGGGCTTAGCACAGCCAGACAGCACAGTAGGTATTGAACAAATGGTAGCTGCTCTGATGCTTTTGTAGGAGAGACAATATCCCAAGGTTGTCTGAATTACCCTTCTAGGGCTCTGAGAGCCCTGCTCACTCATGAGTCACTGGGGTTGGGAGTTAACAATGCCTGGGGAACCAAGCCTTTGAAGAAGTCCTGGCTCCAAAGTAGGAGTCCAAGAATATACAGCATGAGTAATAGCTGCTCTCACCTCTTCTTGTAGCCCCGGGGCCCAGCAGCCTGACAGTTACGGGACTGAAGTCTTTCTCCAGCCCCTCCCTCTGCAGCCTGAACACCCTACTGGCAGGAACCTCACGCCTACCACATGCCTCGAGCACAGGGAACCTTGGCCTCCTCTGCAGAAGTCGGCATTTCAGAGCCAGCCCGGAAGCCCCCAGCAGGGCTATCCCACCATACCCATGCCCACTGGAAAGGAGCATCGTCAGAGTAGGTTTTGGCTAAGGTGAGATAAAACAGTCACTGGCACCTCTTAGGGGCCAGAGGGAGCAGGAGGTTGGAAAACAAAAATAGAACATCAGCGACCCTTTCCAGGTAGAAATTCCAGCCGGAGTTCAGGTTCTCAGGCAATTTCACGTACATGGCTAGTAAGTAACTGATCGTTGCCCACACTTGGTAGCCTCACAGATGAGCCTTGGATGCATTCACAGTTGTTTCTGGTCTATGCACCAAAGGATGCATTCAGTGACCTATGAAAAACCCTACTGGAGGGTCCACAGACCCTGGTGCTCACCTTAGCCTTTGTGTTTGAGCAAATCACTCACCTTCTCCCTTCCTGTGCCTCAGTTTTCTCATACTGAAACCTGTATCGCTCTTTGCCAATGTTTGATGTGTGTACCCCTGGTTCACAAGAAAATTTTAGGTGGCATTCAAATTAATATTTTCTATTTCAATAGTTATATATTTAACATATAATATAAAAATATGACTAGCATATTGACCTGCAGTTTGACAGATGTTCTGTCTAGGATAAAGCTAACTTTAAAAAAAAAAAAGTGAATCAGGGCCAGGTGCAGTGGCTCACACCTGTATTCCCAGCACTTTGGGAGGCCGAGGCGGGCAGGTCACCTGAAGTCGGGGCTTCAAGACCAGCCTGACCAACATAGAGAAACCCTGTCTCTACTAAAAATACAAAATTAGCTAGGTGTTACGGCACATGCCTGTAGTCCCAGCTACTTGGGAGGCTGAGGCAGGAGAATCGCTTGAACCCAGGAGACGGAGGTTGCAGTAAGCTGAGATTGTGCCATTGCACTCCAGCCTGGGCAACAAGAGGGAAACTCTATCTCCAAAAAATAAAAAAAAATGAATCAGTTTAAAGAAAAACATAGCATAGAAGGGAGCACAGATCCAGAGAGGTGGCAAAAATCATAGCGGTGGTTCTGTGAGTGGCTGACGCTTAGGAAACACCGACTCAGGCCATCCTCGACACTAGCTCCACCATTCACCTCTATTCATCCCCCGTGGGCTCATAATTGTTTTCTTTTCACCTTTGATTTGGAAGGAAGAAGTTTCTCGCCCAAATGCCTGAATGTGTCTGCTTGACTTTCAGAACTTCTTACCTCAGCCCTAAAGATGGAGCCTGTGGGTTCTCAGAGATATATCACAATTTGAGTCCCAAAGAAGAGGCCCGTTACCCACCCACCTTCCCCCAAACCCTACGCACCTGTGCCAGCACAGTCAAGGAGAGGAGAGTGCGTAGACCCAGGTCTGGCTCTGCCACTTACCTGGCCGTGTCACCTTGAAGCAGTTACCTGACTCTCTGTATTGCTTCCTCGGTTGTAGACCAAAGGCAATGGTGTCTGCCCTCCTGCCTTATAAGACGAACACAAGGGCATTTCACCACAGAGAGGACCCTGATGCTCACTTTGGCCCTGGAGGCGGTGATGCCCACGGGTGCATGGCTTTATGAGTCGCCAAGTTAGGATGCGGACCTGGCCTCCTGACTCCGGGGCTCTTGTCTGTCAGTTCCCACTGCAGTTTTTTGTGAAAGCATTATTACTGTCCTCCCTGTGGGAGAGTAAACGTAGATGGAGTGCTAGGCATCTTAGAGCTGGAGAGTGTGGATTTTGAGGTCCCCGTTTGGGAAACATGTGCCAGAAATGCCTGGGTGTTTAATAAAACAGATATTGGATTATCGCATCACTTTTGCCCTAAGTATATTGGGGAGAGCCAGGGAGATGGGCAGGGGGAGCTGAAAGCTGAGGCTCTGTCCTCATTTCTAAACTCTCCATTAACCAATTTAAAGGATCTTAAAAGCTTCTCCAAGAGAGAGACTTAGGAAAAAAAAAGATTTCTGAGTCAACGCTAATGAGTCCAATTACTGAATTTGTGAATAGCTGTTCCCTGGCTTCTGGATGTTAGCCCAAGTTGAATAGCATAGATGTGGTTGAGGGTGGGGGCTGGAAAGGATAGAGGGCCCACCCCCCACAATCCTGTGACTGAGTGGGAAAGAGCAACCAGCTTGGTCAGTTCAAAGGTGAGAAGATTTGAGGAGGGATAGTTGTCCACGTTTCCCTCCCTGCTTCCCACCCCACCTCTCTCAACTTTTAAGTGGTCCTGTCACACTTTCCTAGCACCTCTCTTTCACCCAGGAGCCCAGGCATCCTCTAGCTCCAGTTCCTCGCCTGCTCCCTGCCTCCTTTTCAGGGCTGCCCTGCACACTGGCTCACCACCATTGAACCCTGCACATGGCTGCCTTCCACAGATGGCACTCCTTGGGAGCACGGACCTTGTCTTTGTATTCCAGGATCGCCAGCACTGAGTGCAAGGCCCCGTGCAGGGTAGGAAACCTGAGGTTTCAAGCTCAGGGTTTTAAGCTGTGCAGTGCGCTAAGCTCTCTGCCAAAAAAGCAAACAAACAAAGGTTTCTGTGGTTAAAAAAGTTAACGCTGCACCAGACGTCCCCTTTTTATAGATTCACAATACACATCAGCATATTCGAGGTTCCCAGAAGTCCTCCAGTAAAGAACTTGGTTAACGCAATGTTTTCCCTCACTGAGTTGAGCCCAGATCCTGTTTCCCTACAGATTGCCTTTGAGCCTTCCTGGAGCACCCTCTGCGTGAAATGTCATGGTGTGCCCTCCCTGTGGAGCCCCACTCTCCAGCCTCCTCCCTTCTGTTGTCATTTTGGATTTTCTGACTACTTCCTTCTAGCCATACCCGGGGCCAAGGGGTGGTTCAGTCTGGACACTGGGCATCCTGTGGTGAAGGCCAGATGCAGCCCTCCCTGAGTGGCTCTCCCTCCCCGTCGGTCACTACTGAGTTAAATACTGATTCAATTTGGGATGCCAGAGGTTGGGGGGGTGGGGCAGGATATTTTTAAGCTCTCCAGTTTAAAAAGGAAGGGCCTCTCCTGTGGAAAGGGAAGGATGGCAGAGTCGTGAGAAAGGTGTTGTCAAGGGACCAAAAGTCCTTGGCTGTTCAGTCACTGCGGTCTTGATCCAGCCCTAGTGGGATGGGCTTCACTGGCAGACCTGGGGACTGCTGTGCTTTTGCCATTAAAATTCTGTTACTAATGACTCACCATCAGTGCCCCAGAGGAAGTGTGAGAGGAGGAGAGGGAGGTGGCTCCCATCAGCAGGGCCAGCCTGGGTCAGGATGCTGGGTCACAGCCTGGCGCCCTCACCAATGAGACCTTTGTGCAAAGCTCTGCTGCCTCAGTTTCCCTATCCGGAGCTAGTGTTTTCAGAGTCCTGACACTATGGTGGGAACAAGGCTATTTGGTTCACTTTCTCTTTAGTGCTAAATATATGTTCAACAAATGAGTGAGTGATTATACTCACCCCTGCCCCACTCAATGCCCAGCACCAAGCCTACCCAGCACATAGTAGGTACTTTAAATAACTTGAATGAATAATTCTATATTGACCCCACCTTGCTCACTTTTGGCACTTAGTAATTGTTCAATAAATACAAAATGTTTGTTGCATGAGTGTTTCTGATATGTCCCACTCCTTCTCCCCCATTGTACCCAAAACTTAGCAGGAATCAGAAAATGCTGATCTATTTTCTAGGTACACACTATGTGCCAGGCTAAGCCTGTGCTCTCCCTCCTCCTGTCCTCTCTTTTTTGGGATTTGGTTCTCTCCAGAGTTTCAAGGGTAATGATTGCCATCTCACTTTTATTTCAGCCAGAGAAGAGGTAGGGTCAGCGAGCTGCCAAACTGAAGTTGGGTGACAGACAAGGCGGCTGCCTGTCAATCTCTGAGCTGCCCCCAGGCTCTAAGCACTGCATGGTACCCCTGGTGCTGGAGAATGGCTGACTATTGATTAAAAATGTCCCTCTACGCTTTCCAAATTAAGACGACATTTAAGTGAGTGCTTGCTGGCTCGCCTGCTCCCTGAGTCTCCCAGGGGGCAGAGCCCATCTT
Organism: Cacajao melanocephalus; assembly: GCA_963573385.1. Classification (NCBI taxonomy): domain Eukaryota; kingdom Metazoa; phylum Chordata; class Mammalia; order Primates; family Pitheciidae; genus Cacajao; species Cacajao melanocephalus. Next base: position 24,732 of record CAUYLG010072346.1, on the reverse strand, counting down.
GGTGGAAACTGTTTTGAGTGTGTCCAAACCTCAGCTTTGACATCTTGGCTGATGTCAAGAAGTTTCTGTAACCTTCCTGTTCAGCACACCCAATTCTGTCACCAGAGACACTGTCTCACTCTGAGCCTGTTATTGGGAAAGGTGCTGGTATCAGCTTGCCAGAAGGGGATACATGATGTGGGAGAGAACACAGTCCCTCACATACATACACCCTCATCCTGATCAAAGTTTAGAACAGGAGAAGCTCTACCCATGAGTTCTCCAGGTGCTGCGGGGAAGGTAGGGCTGAGGGCTGACCTAGAGGATTGCAGTGGTCCCTCATCTTAATTGGGCCCTAAATCTCTGAGAATCTGGTCTGGCCAAGCACGGTGGCTCATGCCTGTAATCCCAGGACTTTGGGAGGCTGAGGCGGGTGAATCATGAGGTCAGGAGATTGAGACTAGCCTGGCTAACACAGTGAAACCCCGTCTCTGCTAAAAATACAAAAAAACAAACAAACAAACAAAAAAACAGGCATGGTGGTGTGTACCTGTAGTCCCAGCTACTCAGGAGGCTGAGGCAAAAGAATTGCTTGAAACCAGGAGCTGAGATCACGCCATGACACTCCAGCCTGGGTGAAAGAACAAGGATCCATCACAAAAAAAAAAAAAAAAAAAAAAAAAGGAATATGATCTAAGTACCTACTTCTTTTCATAGAAAAAATGCATATCCTCCCAATTTTGCATGCAGTTCAGCAGGTTTGTAGATCCTGCAGTCCAATCAAGGCCATCAGATTAAAAATCCCTAATGTATTAGAAAGACCACCATACTGAATCCCAGATCTAAATCCTAATTTGACCAACCACTCAGTTAAATGTCATCTTAATTTGGAAAGCTCTCCCCCACAAACCTGCCAGGTGGCCTTGGGCAAGTCATCTGCCGTTTCTCCGTTTCTTTCTATATTTTTGGCTATAAAATGAAGAGTTGAAATAGATAAAGTTCAGACTCCTTATGACAATTGCGCATGTCTGTGGATGTTTAGATAGTATCTTAAAGCAATGCTGCATAACCTTTTAAAGGTCAAGGTTTCCTTTGAGAATCTGATGAGAAATTTGTATCTTATGCCTAAAAAAATGCTTAAAAACAAAGTTTTACCTGGTATTCAGGGGGCCCAAGGAGTACAGATTTAGGGCTTTTGAACTAGAATGATGCAGTGGTCCCATGTATCTAGCGATGCAGTTGCCAGCTATATTCCAGCTTCCTCAGGTCACCTTTCCCTGCCCACTGTCTTCTCTCTACCCTCCCAACATCTGCTCTGCACTGAAAATTTGCTGGTAACTGGGAGGTCAGCATGGTCTACTCTAGTACTTTGGTTCTCAGACTTTGCTTTTATATAACAGAATCTTTTTTTCTAATGAAGTCCTACCTGGAGCTCCAATATGGATAAAAGGGGCCTCTGAAGCATTTATTGACATATTTATTCATTCATACATCCATTCAACAGGTATTCATCAAGTGTTGCTTTGTGGCAGGCACCTGGCTGGTCAGGCTGGAGACCCTGCCTGCCTGCTTGGTTTCCCCCAGCTTCTCTCACTGGCCCACAGAGCCCAACAGTTCTGTGATCCAGCCTGAAAATCACAGGTTCTGTAAGATCACTCTGGCCTAGAGTGAGGTGAGCAGAAACCAAGAGACTCTGCCCCTGAAGCTCTTAACTTTGGGGAGCCCCATTTTCCTCATCTGTAAAATGGAATAATGGAATAATGATACCACACTGTATTCCAAGTATGTATGATGCCCATCATCCCTAGTTGGGAGTATGACTGGCCCATTTCTGTGAACGGTGAACATAAGCGCTGAACTCCAAGAAAGGACACAAAGAGGAGCAGATAGAGGAACTTTTGCCTTCAGTGCCCAGGAGAGACCCACACTGTTTAGAAGCTAGCTGATTGACTGCTCGGAAATTTCCAAGAAAATTATAAAGCTGAGCCTTGGGAAAATATCTGCTATTTCTTCCCTCCCCCATCCCCTGGAAGGCTGGCTGCCGTCAGTGCCAATTTCATAGACCCAGTTCACACAGTGTCCTCTGGGACCTGAATTCACAAGCCTGAACCTGCAATGACAGAGGAAGGTTTACCCACAAATGGGATCAGCAAAGATGACCTCTGCACTTGAAGAGCTACTTGCTGGGAAAGGACAGGGGCCTGCATCAGTTCAGATCCAAGTTCTTTCTGCCTTGTGCTTGGAAGTGTAGAGAGGAGCGGGCCTTCCCAGCTTTGGAAATGTTCGTTTCAACAGCGTTTCCAGCGGGAGCTCGGGCAAGTTCACTGCTGCCAACAGCTCACCTCCAGGGCCTTTGTTTTTCCTCTCCCTGGTTGGCAGGCTGGTGTCAAGGTTGAAGGCATGGGTTTTGGTGTTGGGCCAGCCTGGGTCCAAATCCTGGCTCTGCCTCTACTCCCTGCTTGATCGTCGGAAAACCACTTGACCTCTCCAAGCCCCATATCCATGTCTGTGAAATGGGGTTAATAATACCGCCCTCCCAGGATTGTTGGAAAATCAAGTTAAATCCTATTGTAAAGCCTGGCGCCTGGCTCATGTAAATGCTTTATAAATAGTTGTGCTTTCTTAGCTCTAATTTTGTAGCTGAGAAGCAGATGAGTTGATAACATAGTGACAGGGGAACAGGGTTAAGAGCACACATGTCTGCTATTTGTGTACCTGTCACTGTGCATCAAGGTGCCCCACTCCTGTCCAGGCCCGGTGTGACAGTCTTGCCAGGGATTGGATGACAAAGAACCCTCACTCTATTACTGTTCCCTTCTCCCTCGTGACAGGTGCAAACAGGAGAATGAGCCACTGTTTTTCCTTTATTGGTAGGCCAGAGAGCATTGCCTGGCACCCCCAGGGTACGGCCCCCAACTCCTGCTACCCAAGAAGGCCGTTCTTCCCTGCTAGTGATACTCCATGGCATCTGTTCTGCCAGAGGACTGACCCTTTGTGCAGAGGAGTGACCCTTTGTGCTCTATGTATGTTTTGCCAGCAAACACTTATCTTCGCCTCCAACTGTCCCTGTCCTCCAAAAGACTCAGAGTCGCTTACAAAGGGCTGCTTTGGTCAGTCAGCTGTTAGTCCTGGAGCCACTGCCTCCTCTGTGAGGGGTAGCATCAGTCACCCTAAAGTTCTCAGGCCACTGCTAGTTAGTGAGTTCCAAGATTTTAGAAACCAGCTCATGTCCCCAGATCCTCAGGCCCCTGGTTCTTGGATCCAGAAGCGTCCAAGGTATGTTCACAGGCACTTGCTGCTGCTGCTGCTGCCACCGCCTCTGCTCCTGCCCTCAGTCCCCGTCTTTCTACCTGGGTCCCCCTGCACTTTTGTGCCTGAGGCCACATTGGTGGCCAAGTCTAGACTGAGGGTCCTCCCGCAGACCGAGAGCCGCCGCAGCGCTTCGGAGGCGGCCTCCACAGGCATGCTGGAGCGCTGTTCCAGCAGCATCTCCAACAGCGAGCTCATCTCCGAGACAAAGGTGCTGGCCAGCCTCGTGCCTGCTGGGCTCAGCTCCGGTCCCTCCGCCTTGCCGAACGTCTGGAAAGTCCTCGGCTCCTCCATGGCTGCAGCGTCCGGGGAGATCACATTGTCATGGTAGCTGGTGGTTAGGGGCAAAGAGAGTCTTGCCATCCAGGCCGGGTCGGGGGCACTCAGGCGGTCCAGGGCCAGACCTGTGGGGGGAAGAGGGGACACAGTGAGCGCCAGGCTCCGGGAAGGGCCAGGCAGGTGAGGGTGGGGCAGTGGGCAGGGCAAGGGCAGTGGACAAAGGAGGGAAGGGAAATGGCAAGGGACAGACGGAGTGGCCAGAGGGGGACAGGAAGGAAGAGGCGCTGACAGGGAAGCTCCCTGGGTAGGAAGGTAGTCGACTGACACACCCGTGAACCGAGTAGGAAGCAGCAGGAGGTGGAGAAGGCCTAGAAGTAGAAATTTGCCTTTTTCTACAGAATTTCCCAGTCTGGGCTGGGGTGTGTTTCTGGGTCTCAGTGTTTTCTGTAGTTCAGCCGGGATTTTTACCCGTCAGGGTGACTTCGCTTTCAGGGCTCCACTAGCTGAGGATGGGAGAAAAATCACTTTTCTTAGCCAAGGCTAGAGTTCCTGACTTGGCGCTGCTATTTGTTCCTGTCCGTAATAATAGGGAGCCCATATTAGGTACTTATGTGATGAGCAATTTCCATGATTATTTCATTTAACTTCCACACAAACCTTTGATGATGGTCAGCAGTATTACCCTCATTTTGTGGATGAGGAAACTGAGGCTGAAAGAAGTTAAGTCACACATCGGCTAGGCAACCAAACCTCAATTTAATGCCAGGTCTGATGACTTTGAAGGCTCCCTATGATGGCATCACCCTACCCTCTCTCTGAAGAGCTGACCCTTCCTCCCCCTGGATACTCCAGGTGCCCATCTGGGGCCTCTGGAATTCCCAGGCTACCTAAGGTCTGCACTGTTACCACCTGGCCCCAGATCCTCAAATCCTCCTCAACATCTTCATCTCTCAAGCTGCAGGAAACCCTGGCCTAGAGTCCCCAGTCCCTCTCCTGGGACAGTGGTGGTGGCAAGTCAGTCTGGTGGCTGGGAATTAAAAAAACTGGCCCCTACGTTTGCAATGGCACAATCGCACTTCTTTCCCATCCCTTCAACAGAAAATCCTGTTTCAAGAAACCAGTCCCAGGCTTGATGGTAGAGACCAAGCCAGAGGAAAGAAACTATAAGTCTTGTAGTTAAGAAACAGTATGTTTAAAAAAAAAGCACAACATCTACTTCACATTTATCTAATATTTGCCTAAGGTGAGTTACTTTAAAATCTGTGCACAGAATAAAAGACTGGAAGGAGATATGTCAAAATGTTAACTGAAATTACCCCTGGGCAGAAGCAATTCATTCTCTTTTTGTTTATATTTTTCTATATTAACCAAATACTACTTATGTAATTTGAAAAAGTTACTCCGAAGCATGGCTAGTCATTTTTTGTATTGATAAATGCATCTCTATCTTGCATTCTGGACTGTGCAGGCTGGGAGACAGTGTCGGGCGCCTGCCCTAATGGATCCTTGGGTTTAGCCCCATATCTGGGACTTAGTGAATGTTGAACAATTGAATGAAAATAAATATTAACCTTCAACATTTGAGAAATGTAAACCTTAGTTCCCTGAGACTCTGAGGCCATAAGGTTGGGTGGAACTCTTGGTGTTACGGAATCAGGCCTTTCCTTGTACGTGGGTCAGAGAGCTTCAGAAGGAGCGAAGCTCGGAATGAGAAAAATCACTGGGGCATATGAGAACAGCTGAAAAGTGATGCTGAATTCACCCAGCATCACCCACCAGTTCTAGCTGCAGGTGGGCACTGGGGCAACCCAGGTTTGATTTCCCAGCTTTGCCGCTTAGAAGCAGTGTGTGTAACCTTGGGAAAATGGCTTAGCCTCTCTAAGCTCCCATTTCCTCTTAGGAAGTGGTGAGACAGTAGTACTCATTTCGTGGAGTTGTTGTGAGATTCACTGAATTCATGCAATCAGTAAATCATTGTCATGGTCACATTCTCAAGTGGGGCAATATGAATCTGAAGCAGCAAGAGCTGAAGCAGACCTGGAGCAGCAAGATCCCAGTCTCCCAGTGGCAGTCCAACCTGTGAGCAGCAAAGGCTTTTCTGCCCCTCTTCCTTCCTTACGCCCACTCCTTACAGTGCCCCTGTGTTCAGTACCCTTTGTGCTATGAGCAAGCAGGATCGTGCGGGAACTGAGCCCACAGGTTCCAGCCAGAGCTGACCAATAGAGATAGAATCCAAAGCTATATCCCCCAGCCACACATGGCTATTGAGCACTTGAAATGTGGCTGGTATGACAGAGGAATTGAATATTTCATTTTATTTAATTTTAATTCATTTAAATTTAAATAGCCACATGTGGCTAGTGACTACCGCATTGAACAACACAGCTCTAAAATTTAGAGCCACACTGCCTGTGTTAATAACCATCCATGAGCTGCACAACCTTGGGAAAATTATTAAACACCCCTGACCCTCACATTTTTCCTTTATGAAGTGAGGATAATGAATAGCTCCTATCTCATAAGATTTTCTCATGAGATACTTAGAACGGGGCCTAGTGCATAGAAAGTGCCCAATAAGCATTAGCAATATTTTTTTAACCGAGGAAGGGAAGGTCCCTGCCGTGCCTTCAGTGTGTCTGCAGCCAGATGGAGCACATGAGAAACAGTGTTAACTACATAGACAGAAAACTGCAGCACAGGGATGGTCTGCCATGGGGTGTGTTACCAAAGGAGGCTGACCAATGTCCACAGCAGGGGCGGGGTGCTAGCAGATTCCTGAATTCAAGTTCACAGTATGTATTCATTGTCAAAATTAATTGTTTCTCTGCCAAAAAAAAAAAATCTTTTTGTTTTAATTGCAATTGTTAACATATTAAAGAGTTGACTTGGTTCCCAGGGTGAAAGGATATTGAAACACACCAAGCAAATGCAAATGAGTGGTAAGAAGTCCGTAGAGGACTGGCTGGTTCAGGGTTTGGCTCCCCTTCAATCATTGGCGAGCTGGGTGACTCTGGGAAAGCTACTTTATTTTTTTGAGCTTCATTTTGCTCATCTGTAAATTTGAGGTAATAATTCTCTACCTGTGGGGATTGGTTGGAGGCTTAAATGAGATCATGTACCTAAGATGCTTCCCCAGTGCCTAGCATGTTGGCTATTCTTAGAATGATTTTTAAAATGAATAATCAAAGTACCAGCTGCCTACTTTGGCTTTGATTGCAGGTGGCTCATGCCTCTAATGCCAGCACTTTGGGAGGCCGAGGCAGGTGGATTGCTTGAGCCCAGGAGTCAGAGACCAGCCTGAGCAACATGTGAAACAGTGTCCCTACAAAAAAATAAAAAATTAGCCAGATGTGGTGCACACCTGTGGTCCCAGCTACTAGGGAGGCTAAGGTGGGAGGCTTGCCTGAGCCCAGGATGTCAGTGCTGCAGTGAGCTGTGATCACACCATTGTACTCCAGCCTGGGTGACACAGTGAGACCCTGTCTCAAAAAAAAAAAAAAAAAAATCCGAGTAGAACCCGGTCTTTGAACAAATACTTTCTGAGGCTGCAAGGGAAGTAAAATGTTGCTGATGTTCCTCCAAAGAAATAGAATGGCTTTTCCCTGCAGTGGCTTGGAGCAGAACTCTGAAGCCTGGACACCATAGGGCAGAAGCAGGGTCAGGATGACTCTAGGGAGTCCCTACCTGTGCTGGGGTCCAGCAGATTGGACAGCTCTTCTTCTAGCAGTTGCTTCACAGAGAGGTCCTCTTCAGGATCCAAAGGCCCTTCCTCCTGTTCTGGGTCTGTCTGTCCTCCAGCCCTCACACTTAGGCCATCTGTGTCTGGGATTGCACTTCTGCAAAAGAAACCAACCAGTCCATGGGTAGGGAAATTCCCACATAGATTCATTCATTCATGCCCATTCATGTTTGCATTCATTTACCGGTATAGGGAACTATATACACAGCCTGGCCTCTAGAGTCAGACCAACCTGGATCGTGTGATTCCAGCCCTCCTCTTACTCTGTTTCCTCATCTGTAGAATGAGAATAATAAATAATACCTCATGGAGTGCTGTGAGGGTAAAATGAGACATTGTAGGTAAAGGGACCTACCACAGAGCCTGGCACATTGTAAGCACTCAGCAGACAGAAATCAAGATGAGTTCATTGATATTATCATTCTTGTTGCCCCTCCCACGCCTATGCATTGCCTGGCACACAGGAGAAGTTTCAGAAACCTCAGTGGAGCCAGTGCAGCCGTCCACCCCTCCATAGGAGAGGAGCTCCAGCAAGGCTGGGATTTTTGCCTGTCTCCTTCCCTGCTCCCTCACTGATGCTCAGAACAGGGCCTGGCACACAGTAGGTGCTGAATCAATACTTAATGAGTGACTGAACATTCCTTCCTTCCTACTTTAGGCCAAATCCCAGGCCAGAAGAGCAGATCTGGAGGGTGCAGCTGGAGTGAGGCAGCCTAAAGCTGCTCAGAATCTGCTCCCTGCACCCTAGCCTCCTGCTGTCTCCATCCTGGCCCCTCCCTCCCATAGACACTTGGGGACAGGCCTGGACCCTCATCCCAGCAGGTGGGAAGGCTCCCTGAAGGGTTTTAAGGCATGGGAATTTTTTCTGTTGGTTTTTTTCCCCTGTGGCCATTTCTGCTGCTGTGAAGAAATGAGCAGGGAGGTGGCAAGTGTGTGGGTGATAATGACAACAAATGTTTATTGAGCAGTGAGTCTGAGTCAGGCCTCATGCGATGCAGGGTGCATGCACTGTCTCATTCAAACTTTCCTCACCTGTAAGGGGTTCCCTTTTATCACGCCATTATGCAAAGGAGAAAACCAAGACTTGTGAAGATTTGGCAGGTTGCCCAAGTTCCCCATGGATTAAGGGATAAAGCAAGAATTAAATCCAGGCCAGTGTGACTCTGGAGTATGTGGACTCACACCTGCTCTACACTACCTCTCACCATCCTTGTAAAAAGAAGCTATAAGTTGTCAGGGCAAGAGCACTGATGCAGGAGTCAGGAACTCTGCCATTACCACAAGGGAAGGGGGATGGCTTCCATTTTACAGATGAGGAAACTAAGGTCCTGAGAGATTATCTCACTTGCTCAAGTTTACATAGCTGGGTTGAATCAGACTACTCAGAGCCTCAGTTTCACCATCTGTAACAAGAAGTTAGATTTGATGTTCTCTTAAGGTCTCTTCAATTCTAGGATTGCCAAAAGGGACACGCCAGCACATTCATGTCTTTAGTGGGGAGCCTTCAGATTATGTTTATGAGGTCAAGAGAAAGGTGAAAGTTACAGATACAAAGGCAATTTACAGCACCTCTGTAGTCAGGAGACAGATAGAGCCTCAGGGATGAAGTCATTTCCTTGGTGACTCTAGGTCCTGTAATTGCTGTAAATACAGTTGCCCCATGACCAAGCCTCCCAGGGTGGGAGGATGGATGCTGTCTGCTGCACCCCCTCAGGAGACTGGTGTCTGGAATGTGCTCACCCTTCCTCACTCACAGAGGCTACAGACATGGGGGGCGGCTGGTGGGGGCCTTGAGATGCCTGTGGGGGCTACGTGCTGCTTACCTGCTGCCGCCTGGCTTGGCCAAGTACTTATTTCCTCGGTGGTTTGGTTTGGGCTGGAATTGGCCCTGATGCAGCAAGGACAGCAGCTGGGAGATTTGCTACAAGACAGGAAAAATCTGTTGACTCCACACAATTCCGACTCAGCACACTTCCTCGCCGGATGTTTCCCTCAATGCCGGTGCTTTCTTTTTATAGTCTTTCCTCTGGCTTCAGATGTTTGTGTGATCAGATGGGGGATGGTGCCCAGTGACGGAAAGAGGGACCTGGGCGGGCAGGTCCCCTGTTCTGTAATGTCACCCCAGGACCTAAGTGTCTGAAGGAGAGCAAGAGGACCCTCTGGACCTGTCCCCTCATACTCATTCCTCCAAGTGACCTGCGCCTGGTAGACTCTGAGGGATAAAGGTGAAAAGGCATTTCCTGACCATGAATTTGTTATTATTTTGATGAAGATTATTTTAAAGAGCTGTATTTCCCTTTAGCAGTATTTGGACATTCAGCCAATTTTTGTGAACCAGATGTAAGACTATGTCGTAGAGAAAGCAAAATGGTGTCATTGAATCATTCATTTATTCATCTTTTCATTCATTCAACAAGTACTTAGTAAGTGCCAAGCAGGGTGGTTGCCATGGGAGTAAGAAGGAGAAGGAGACCCAGCTGCTGCCCTCAGCATGGTCATATCTGTCAGGATGTGTAGGGTGCAGGCAGCCCCACAGGGAGGCTGGCTGGAGACCAGGGCAGCAAGAGTGGTTACCACAGGGTGCCTCTGGGCATAGGGAAAGAGTGGGGGCTCTGTGGGAGTAGAGGGGGGCCCATAACCCAACTTGGAGCAGGGAGGAAGCAGGGGGGTGGTATTGGAGGAAGTTTATTCATTTATTTCAACAGATGTGACTGAGTTCATACTACATGCCAGGCACCTCTGGTGAGACCCAAAGGCTCCACAGGAGTTTGGCAAGTGGAAAGAGAGTGAGGGTCTGGGCAAGGGGTGAGGGGGTCTCAGGCAGAAGCACTGCATGCTGAAAGGCTGGAAGAGATGGTGGAGTTTCAGAAAGACTGGAGAATGGGATAGGGGATGGGCGAGATATCAGAGTCAGACCCTACAGGGCATTGGGAGGGAGAGGCAACAGATCAAGTCCTGGGAGGCAGAGTTCTAGTTCAAGGCCATTTGTAGCATATTGTATAGTGTTAGACAGGTTTTTAGACCTCCTCAGACCTCAGTTTCCTCATCTCTAATGTGGGGCTAGAAGTACCCACACAACCTTCTTTACTGTGTTGTCAGGATTAAATGGTTTGAAAAAGTTAAAAATCCTCTGCAAAAGCAGGGAGTTTGGGTGGTTATTCCTAGAAACACTGCTTCTGCCTCCTGGGCCCGCCCCCCTTCCTCCCTTAGGAGGTCCACTGTGCCCCTCTGTGCAGCTTGAGATAGGAAGTGCCAACCTCAGGGGAGGGGTGGAAGAGGAGATGGCCAGGACTTGACTTTCACTGTGACTTGGGAGACTTGGGTCTCATTGCCTGCCTCAGGGCAGATCTCACCTTCCAGCCCAGGCCCAGAAGCCTTCCTAAGACACCTGCCACCTTTTGCTCAAGTGACAGCTGGCATTTCATAATATGACTCCCTACATGCCAAGCCCTATGCTGAGTGCTGTCATTTAGGGTCACTTCACAGTTAGAGCCCAGACTTGAATCAGTCAGACTCAGGTTCAAATTCCAAATATGCCCTTGCCCCAGTTCCCATCAGTGTGGCCTTGAGGAATTACTTAAACACTCTGAGCCTCAGTTTCCTCAACAGTAAAAAAAAAGTGAATATTAATGAGATCCAGGTCATATGGAGAGTTATGAGGTTTAAATGAGCTTATTAATAGATCTCATGATAAACAGTAATTGTCCAGTGGCATGTAATCTCATTTAATTCTTACAACAGCCTAAGGGAAGAGATACCATTATGGCCATTTTGCAGAGGTGGAACTGGAGGCTCACAGGGGCTACACAGAAATTAGTGGGAGGGCTGGAAATTAAAGTCACATCTGACTCTACTGTGCTGCTGGAAAGATACGAGCATTGAGCAAGTTGCCTCTTACCCTCAAGTTGATCCCAAATGGGCATCTTTCTTTCTATCACCCCAGTGGGGTCACCCATAGTGCCTATTCTCTGTTGACTTCTCCACCAGCAGCCAGCATAGTGTTTGGCACAAAGAGTTTATCTAAAAAGCACCTGATAAATGGGAGGATGAATGGAAGGATAAATGAATGGTTGGCTCTGGCAACCTCTGGGTCTGCACCCCTCCCAGGCCAAGATTCCTAAGAGAACAGCTGGGCCATCACCAGGTGGCTTCCTGAGGAGGGAGTAAGGGAAGGAAACCATGTTTTTACTTCACAGGAAACTGGAGTTGATGGCCTGGCCAAACAGAAGTGTGCCTTGGACGGGCAACCTGGCACAGTAAAAATATCTGAAGTTCACAGAAGCAGATATGGGTGTGAGATCAGGCATCATCCCTGAAAAGGTTTCCCGCTTGAGTCTAGAAAAGCCCGGGTCCTTAGACATTTTGTCACTCATCATCCCCTTTAGCCCTTGCACTCCAAGGAGGTAGACACAGGGTGAGTTTGGTCTCATAATCCCCATGTTATAGATGAGGAAAATGAGGCTGAGACGTTGAAGGACATGTACAAGGTTGCCCCGCTCCTAAGTGGCTGTGTTGAAATTTGGACCCCTATCTGCCTAACTGCAAAGTTCTAAGGTTATTTCCACTGCCCCATCCTGCAGGTCCAGCCAGAAAGCTCTGGGGTCTCAGAAAAATTATATGCAGCCCCTGAACTTGGGTGGAATGATGCCTGTGCTGGCTTTCTTCATAGGGAGGTTGCTCAGATGAGATGAGGGCAGGTGAAGAGTGGAGAAGAAGAAGTGCTTTGAGGAAGTAATAGTAATAATTTGTGAGTTCTGACTACATGTCAGATGGACGCTGTTCTACAGGCATTAAGAACATTCACTCACTTTATCTTCAAGCAAACTTAGAAGATGGGTGCTGTTAACACAGACATCTTCAACAGAGAGTTAACTTCCCTGTAGTTCAGAGCTGGGAAGAAGTGGAGCCAGGACTTGAACCCTGGCAACTTTGCCCAAAGCTTATACTCTTAATCACTGCCTTTCCTGTGTGTCTACTTATGAGGCACCATAAATGCCTTATAGGAATTAATCGATCAAATTGTCTGGACAACTCTACGAGGTAGATACTCCTACTATCATTTCTAATTTACAGATCAGACAACTAAGGCCCAGAGATAGTAAGGAATTTGCCTAGGATCACACAGCTAAGTTCAGCTGATCCCAAAGCTGCGCCCTGAACCATTGCTACCCAAAGCATCAGAAAGTGCCAGGTGAGCCTAAGGAAGAAACATGAGGACTGTGCAGGTTATGAGGGTATCTGATGCTGTTTCTGGTGGTCCAGGGGTGACCAAAGAAAGAGCTGCCCATGCCCCAGGTACCTGAACAGGAGGAGAATCCACAGTGAGCTCCTCCACGGGGTTCCGCTCAGCAAAGGCAGCCACAGACAGCCGGACCAGGCTCCGCAGGATCTGACGGGGCCCTGATTCTTTCTCAGGGGACACTTTGCCATTGAGATGTCGCTGCCGCCTCAGGGTTGCAGAGGAGGCTGGTAGGCTCTGCGGGGCCTCCTCGCTGCCCTGGTCCCCAGCCAGCTTCCCTGTGGGACTGCCTGCAACCTTCAGAGGCCTGGAACGTGGCTGGCTCATGGTAGGCTGGGGCTCAGGAAGGTTCAAGTTCTCCCGGGAGGCGTTCCTCTGCCTGGGATGGTTGAAAAGGAGGTTGACGGTGTCTTGCAGTACCTCTCGGCTCTCCGCCGGTGCTCCCTGGTTGCCTTGATTACGCAGTGTCCTATACAGGGTCGGGGTGAGGTGGAAGGGGGCTTGCAGGCAGGGGTCCCAGCCTGCTTCCATCATTGTCTCTTTGTCCTTGTCTTTGTGGGACTGCCCGACTTCACAAGGCTCATCTGCCTGACCCCTGAGCACAGGCACGAGGTGGATGTCCGCCTTCTGAATGTGTTTCTGGGGCCGCTTGGGCTGCTGGCGGTAGGTGGACTCAGCCTCCCGACAGTTGTAGGCCCTGTTGTCCTTCTTCTCTGTCCGGCAGATGGACATAAACAAAACCAGGATCAACCCGAAGATGCCCAGCAGCACAGCCAGGCAGATCACCGTCAGCGTGGACATGCTCAGGGCCCCAGGCTTATGGGCCGAGTCCTTCAGGTGGTCCACACTGGTGACAAACATGACCCTCAACAGAGCTCGGGTCTGTAAGGGGGGGCTTCCCTGGTCCTCTACCACTATCTCCAGCTCCCACTCACTCCCAATGAGGCTGCTGGCATTGGTAATGTTGATGAATAGCTGCCCCGTGTGGGGGTCGAGGACAAAGAGGCGGGCTTCATTCCCACTGTGGATGCTATAGAGGGGCTCTCCATTTGCTCCCGAGTCTGCATCTCTTGCCACAATCGTTGTCAAAAGGAATGGCCGGGAGCTGTGAGTGGCCAGTGGAGGTGTGTCAGTGCCTGCTGGACCCAAGCCATTGGGAGTCTCAATGGGCACCAGCAGGTGGCCTGTGGAGGCGTTCACAAGCACGGAGAGGCTGGATTTTCCATTGCTGAGCACAGGCTGGACCACCTCTGGGGCATTATCATTGGCATCCAAGAGTCTGACCCACACAGAGACACTGGACGCAAGCATGGGTTGCCCGCTGTCTTCTGCAATCACCTGGAACTCAAAGCCGGTCATCTCTTCATAGTTCAGTGACCTCTGAGCAGTGACCTCGCCTGTGTTGGAGTCAATAGCTACTAAGTGAGCAACTGGAGAGTCCTGGATGTGGTATGAGATTTTTCCATTAATGCCCAGGTCTGCATCATGCGCCTTGATGGTAATGAGGTGAAGAGAGGGTAGGTTGTTTTCCCGCGTGGAGACTTCATACCTGCTCTTCTCAAACACAGGTGCATTATCATTGACGTCACTGATCTGAATGCTGAGCTGTTTCTTGGCTGATAAAGGCTGGAGTCCTTGGTCTTGGGCTAACAGAGTGAGGGTATATTCAGGCCACTGCTCTCTGTCCAGTGTGGCATTGGTTAGCAACATGTATGTGTTGCCGTTAGTTCTTTTCAGCCTGAAGTGGCCCAGCTCTTGGCTCAGCCAACAGTGGACCAAACCATTGTTTCCTGAGTCCAAGTCGTCTGCCATGACAAGAGCAATAAAACTGTCCTTGGGAAGAGCTTCCGACACCAGTGATGGCTGGGAGGCCCATGTGACATGCATGCTTGGGATGTTGTCATTGACGTCCAGAACCTTGATGAGAACTTTGCAATGGGCTGGGATGGGATTGGGACCCAGGTCCCTTGCCTGGACATCCACCTCGTAGGCAGGGTTCTTCTCATAGTCTAGAGGTCGACGCAGAATGATCTGGCCTGTCTTGGCATCAATACTGAATGTGTCCAGCACCTCTGGGGGCATGTGCTTACTGAGGAAGAACTCCACCTCCCCATTGGGGCCTTGGTCGGGGTCTGTGGCGGTCAGTTTTATGAGAAGAGTACCAGGGGCAGCATCTTCTTGGATTTCTAGTGCCAGCGAACTCTCAGCAAACACAGGGCTATTGTCATTGGAGTCCAAGACGTTGACCTTGACCAAGCTGGTGCCTGACTTGGGGGGGTTCCCATTGTCATAGGCCGTTAACACCAGATCAAAAAATGAATGGATTTCCCTGTCCAGCTCCTTCACCACTACGAGTTCTGCGTGTTTGGTCTCATCGGGCCCCACGATGACATCCAAGGCAAAGTGCTCGCTGGGAGACAGAGTGTAGGAGTGCAGGGTGTTAGGGCCAGTGTCTGGGTCAAGAGCTCTGTCCAGGGGGATCCGGGTGCGGAGAGAGGCACTCTCAGAGATTTCCAGCTCCTGCTCGCCTTTGGGAAACCGTGGCTGGTGGTCATTGATGTCCAGCACTTGGATCTCCACGTGGATCAGAGCCAAATCCCCTGTGGCAAGCACATCAAAGGAAACCAGGCAGGGATCCCACTGTCGGCATAGCTGCTCTCGATCCAGCCGCCTGCCTGTGCTGAGCAAGCCTTCCTCAGAGTCCACCTGAATGGGGAGTGCCTGAGGCAGCTGCAGCACCTGGAAGGCGGCCCCGGCTTGCCTCCGCCTCTCCTCCCGGCCCAGCTCCTGGGACAGCTTCCCGATCACTGTGCCAGATGGCACTTCCTCTGACACTTGGTATTTCACCGTGAGAGTGGTCACCTCCTGACAATCCCCTGAAAGAAATAAGCCACCTGGTCCCAAAAGCCCCAGCAGAAGTTGCAGAAGTTGCATCATGCTTACCGCCAAGTGGGCTAGATTCAGAAACCGCTAGAGTTCTTTCGAGGCTGGACAAGTCCTCCAGTGTTTCCTGAATGGCTTGATCAGCCCCGTGCTCCTTTCCCCAGACCTGCTGGCACAACCTCGTCCCATAGTTAGACGATGATGGAACAAGCAGGACCCCCAGGCAAGGCCATCTTCATCAGAAGCGATCTGAGATGTCCAAACACCAATCAAGAATTGCCAGGTGAGACCCCCCACCTCGACAGGGGAACTAGTTGGTCCACTTCAGCAAATGGACAAGAGCCGGTCTAAGAGGGACCTGACCCAGTTGAGCAGGATGTGGGGCTCTGACTTCCAAACAGTTGCTAGGCTGGGGAAACAGAGAAGCAGCTTTTTCCTATGGAAACCCCACCTACAGGAAAAGGGAGGGCTGTGAGTTTCAATGCCAATTAGAGAAAGAGCATTTCCTGTGAAGCTGAGCAGCCTGCCACTGAGGAGGATGAGGCCGGGGCTCCCGGGACAGGCCAGATGGGAAGCCGCTGTCTGTGCAGCAAGGTGGCTGCTGAGGGAAAGGGAACCTCTGCGTCACCAAGTGAGCAGAAAACTTGAGGCTCCACCTGCCTGCACGTGGACTGATGCCCCTCCTGGGCAAGCCATGTTCCCTGTTTCTCTCCCCTTCCCCATCTCTCTTTGTTCCTGTCTTTTCCCCATTCATTCCCCTCTCACTCCTGTCTTTTTCCCACTCTTGTTTACCTCTCCCTGTTGATTCTGCCCTGATCATTCATTTTTGTCTCACTGCAAAGCAGCTGTGATGAACAGAGCCAACCATCAGAGCTAAACTGCCCGGGTTCAAATTCTGACTTTGCAGCTTGCCAGCTGTGTCATCTGGAACAAGTCACTTAACCTCTCTGGGCCTCCATTACCTCATCTGCAGTGTGGGGATGGGAATAAGAATAGTTGCCCTTTCAGCAGCAAATTGTGAGGATTAAACGAAATGATTCATGAAGAGCTTTGGCCTGGGCCTGGCCCCGAGTCACAGGCAGTGACGTTATTGCAAGGGTGAGTGTTGTAATCTGCACAACTTATCCCACCCTGTGGCTATCTCTGGATTTTGCATAGGCCCTGGGGCATTCCCTGCCACACTGACCTATGAGGGTGCCCACGGTCTTGATTCCAGAAGCTGCAAGAACCTGTGTGATCTGTGTGTCTCCTCCCCCTTCCCTTTCACGCCCCTCACCCCCCAGCCTTGAAGTCCATTGTTCTCTGCATCTGGTCCAGCCTGAGTCTCTGTCTGGGGAACCCCCCGCCTCCCACTCCTCTTGGAAGCTTTTATACATTTCCCTCTCCCACACCTTCCCCTCCCTTTCATCTGTGTCTTTCCCCCTTCCTCCAATTCTTCTCTCCCCAGTTCTGTTTATAAGAGTCCTGTGAAGCACAACTCCTTTACTGCCCCCAACTCTCCTCTTAGATGTTTTAAGGGATGCCCTCCCTCCCACTCACCTCCTCATACGGTGAAGCTCAGGAAGGAAGGAGGTGAATGTGCAGTTTGCTTGGGTGGCCTTTGAGGTGGCCTTATTGCTTCTCATTGCCCCCCTCAATTTGCTGCCCCCAACATTCTCCCAGTCTTACACCCACCTCAAGGTTGATCCCTGAGGTTTGTAAAGCATTTGAGGTGATGAGAATGAAGGCCAGCTTCCCTAGATGGGTGTTTGCTACTAAGCCCTTGGGGACAGAGGTGCTACGTTTGGACCCAAGTGGCCCCGATCAGGGCTTATTGGCATGGAGGCCTGTGGCCATCAGGACTTAGGTGGCTAGGGGACAGTCACCTGCACTTCCTTTCTCTCTGGCTTTTCTTTCCTTTAACTCCATATCCCACTCCTGAGGTTTCTCAACGATTTCACTGAAACCCATTAAACCAGAGCAAGGGGCCTGAATCCAAGGGCCACCTCCTACAGCATGGCCCTGGGGACAGACAGGCCATTCACAAGCTCTGAGACATTGCACAAGAAACTGAACCCCTCTGAGCCTCTGTTTCCTTCTGTAAGGGCTGTTGTCCATCTGACGAGGTGGGGTAAGAACTCAGCACAGGGCCAGGCTCAGAGAAAGCACTCAGTACATAGAGACTATGATTTTGCCTTCTATTAACTTCCAGGTTTTATGCCTCATATGCAAATAGTGAAGATGGCCTTGCATTTGTCCCTTCACTTTTTTCTTGGCCTCTTTGGCAGGAATCCCATTTTTCAGGTCTCCCTCAGCTTGGTTTGTGGGCAAGGTGCTGCCTAAGCTTCTAGGGGAGCCAAGCAGCCCCTGGGAGCTCAGGGACACGAGGGTGCTCACTGCCCCCTGCTGGCTGTTAGCCCACATGATGGCCTCACTGTCAGGCCCCCATTCATCCCCCTGTGTGCCACACAGTGAACAAGACAAGGGGCTGACAGTCGCAGGGCAGAGAAAATGAAAGGCGAGAGTCCAGTGGAGTGGCTCTGGAATCAGGCCTTGGGGGCCGGGAGGCTCCGCATGGAGGGCACGCGCTGAATCCTGACGGACCTGGAGGAGTGAGCCCGAGGAAGCTGAATGGGCAGGGGAGAGGCAGAGCCAGTGGCGGAAGCAAAATGGGCAAAGGCCCCGAGGTGGGCAGGCTGACTCCTGGTCGTGCTGCAAGAGGGGCCATGCAGTAGAGTAGGGAGGAAGATGGGGTTGGGGACGTAAACAGGGATCCTCAGATGATGCAGGGGCCTGGGTTCCCCTGGCTAAGGATTTGGACCTTGTCCTGAAGGTCGTGGAGAGCTTTTGAAAGGCTCAATGCAGGAAAATGAGAACTTGTCCTGAGTTTTTTTACCTACATCCTCTCATGTGGCACTCACAGCCATGCCATCACATGGAAGATGCTGAGCACAGAGCGTTAGGTAACTGGCCCGAGATCACACAGATTTGCCCTCCAGAGAGGCCCTTCGGTTGCACCCTAGAAAATGGCTTGGAAGGGAACAGAGAAGAGGGAGGGAGCCTAGTTAAGAGAATGCAGGGAAGCTTTGATGCAGAAAACGCATTTCCAGAACGCCATCTGGTGGCCAAAGGCAGAGAAAAAGGCACAGAGGCATGGACAGGGGACAGTCACGAAGACAGGAAGTGGGTGCCTGGGGTTCATAAATATCCACAGCTCCAGACCCCCGTGCTGCACAGAAGAACACAACGGGAGAAGCTACTCGCAGATGACGATAGTGTCTCTTAATGGAAAACCTAATGTGGACGAAGGCCACAGAAGGAGTGATGGAATTCGTGATAATTGTACTTGTGTTAACATTTATATTCTTCAGAGGACATTGTTCTATATATATAGATGTTTACATATAGTTATATATCTGCTCTGTGTGTGTGTGTGTGTGTGTGTGTGTGTGTGTGTGTGTTGTTTTGACTGAGAATGTGAATGCAAAAAAATGATGCACAGGTCACAAGAAAGTTTGAATTTGGATTTTATAGGTGGTTTTTATTGTTTGTTTTATTCACATTGGGGGCATGAAGCTAAGATAACCCTTTGAGATTTCAAAGCTGGCAAACAAGGCCCAGACTTTTTAAAGGTGATCACCTCTGGGAATGAGGTCCCCGTTTAGTAATTTTCTCTCCTCCTTCTGGCTGCAGGTGTCAGCTGATCTTTAGCAGTCAAATGTCAAGGGGTGAATGGAGCTGTCACTAGAGTTTGTCTGGAAAGGCGACATTTCCCTGAGTTTTGAAATAGGTTTGAAGGAGTTGAGGTACTCAGAAACAGGTTTGAAACAGCTGAGGACAGCCTCCCTTAAGTCCAAAATATTTTTTTAAACCAGCAGGATTAGGGTTGTGCTTGAAGGCCTCACTCACCACCAACCTTGGGGTTGTTCACACTTGGGTTCTTAACCATAGGGAGAGCTGAGGGGTGAAGTGGGAAGGGTGAGGGGGGTCAGAGAATCTTCTTAAAACACCTGGAGTCCTAAGGAACCTTGAGAGATCAGACCAGTGCAGTGTGACTCTGACCCTTGGAGGACTCCCAGGCCAGGTAAATGAAGGCTAAGATCACACCCCACCCCTACGAATGTCCTGCTGGGCTGGCTGCCCGCTTCCAGAGCTCAGGTCTTCCAGGCTGGCTCCTTGTGAATCTGCTCTGTGGTTGCCACACATCACCACCAAGGCAGCTTTGCAGAAGCCGAGAAGCATCCTTAGGCTCATCCCAGATAGGAAGGTGGCTGGACCATCCAAGCTCAGCATCTTCTTTCAGGGAGATCTGGTTGAAGTTTTAGATTCCTAGTCAGACCAGGAATCTTGACTAGGAGAATCAGGTAGATGTTCTGAGTTATCTGCTCCTGGCATGGTACTTCGTGGACTTTGTAGAGGCAGATGACAGATGTTGACTCCCACACAATGGCACCTCTTTCTGGGGTCAGTGCAGAAAAAAGAATGTACTTTGCAGGGAGAAATTTGCCAAGAAATAGGACTTTTCAAGAAATGAAAAAGTTTTATGTCTTGATTAAGAGTGGCAGTTCTCAAAAGGGGCCAGATATCAAAGTCATTTGGAAAGCTTTATAAAATACCAAGGACAAGGCAAGAAAATTCATATTTTTCCCTTTCCCAGAATACTGCCAAAGAATATTCTGTAATTGCCAGCTCAGTTCCACACCCTTCCCTGCTTCTAAAAGGCTTCATCTTTCAGATCATTTGGGACAGGGCTGGGGAAGTTGATTGGACCTTTTTGCTGGAAAGACAGGCTACGTTGATTTATGTGATAAAAATAAATAGACGGGAGGAGGGGGATTTCTGCAATCTGAGGAAATTACGGAGAGCAGTACACCAGACGACAGCAGAGGCTGTGAAGGAGGTAGAAGGAAGATGAAAAGGACTTCTGAATTTGTTATTGCAGATTATAGACATCCTTCATGATTTTCAAGAAAAATACAAGAAAAGATTTATATGTTCTTTTCCAGATTTATTTTTTGCCTTAGTAACCATAACGTGTACCCAAAACTGGACCACTTGAGTTTTGGGTTGATAAGAGTTACATACTCATGTCCTCCCTAACCCTTGAGAGGAAGGGCACTATTTCTGGTATCTAGATTTCAATTTTGATATATTCTGGGTGATTCTGACATGTATCCTTATCTCTACCCCAACCTCATCGAGAACCACTCATTAGAACTTTTCAGAAAGGCCAAACTCTATAGCGATCAGGCCTTTCTTAACCCAGCACCCTCGTGATATCCACCTTTCCCCCACACCTGTGTCACTACTCATTAGCGCTCCATACTCACCTGGTTCTCTCTCCATATTTCTGCAAACTCCTCTATCTGCTTTTCTGGCTCCTTCTTTCGTTTTTGTTTCTTCTGACTCCCAGATGCAGGCATGTCCCCTAGACACTATCTTCTATACTCTCCTCTATGTAGGGTTATTGGTCCAGAAAGAGGTTGCTGGATTTAGTAAATAAAAATACAGAGTGCCCAGTTAAATTAGAATTTCAGATAAACAATGAATAATTTTTAGTATAAATATTTTAATCTGACAACTGTGCCCAGAAATAATGTATGCTTTCAACACAAGTTCCTTTTTTTTTAAAAAAAAAAAAAAAGGAATTTTGGGAGGAACTTTCCAGAACGCTCGGTGAGAGGTGGAGGAGCGGTAGCTGCCTGAGCTGCACACAGCTCCGCACTCCTTGCCGCACTGGCCTCAGCCAATTCACTAGCAGTAGAAGATGGTGAAAGAAACCACTTACTACAATGTTTTGGGGGTCAAACCCAGTGCTACTCAGGAAGAATTGAAAAAGGCTTATAGGGAACTGGCCTTGAAGTACCATCCTGATAGGAATCCAAATGAAGGAGAGAAGTTTAAACAGATTTCTCAAGCTTATGAAGTTCTCTCTGATGCAAAGAAAATGGAATTAGATGACAAAGGAGAAGAACAGGCAATTAAAGAGGGTAGAGCAGGTGGCGGTTTTGGCTCCCCCATGGACATCTTTGATATGTTTTTTGGAGGAGGAGGAAGGACGCAGAGAGAAAGGAGAGGTAAGAATGTTGTACATCAGCTCTCAGTAACCCCAGAAGACTTATATAATGGTACAACAAGAAAACTAGCTCTGCAAAAAAATGTGATTTGTGACAAATGTGAAGGTAGAGGAGGTAAGAAAAGAGCAGTAGATTGCCGAGGTACTGGAATGCAAATAAGAATTCATCAGATAGGACCTGGAATGATTCAGCAAATTCAGTCTGTGTGCATGGAGTGCAGGGGCCATGCGGAGCGGATCAGTCCTAAAGATAGATGTTAAAGCTGCAATGGAAGGAAGATAGTTCGAGAGAAGAAGATTCCAGAAGTTCATATTGACAAAGGCATGAAAGATGGCCAGAAGATTGCATTCCACAGTGAAGGAGACCAAGAACCAGGACTGGAGCCAGGAGATATTATCACTGTGTTAGATCAGAAGGACCATGCTGCTTTTACTCGATGAGGAGAAGACCTTTTCATGTGTATGGTTGAAGCATTGTGTGGCTTCCAAAAGCCGATATCTACTCTTGACAACAGAACCATAGTCATCACCTCTCATCCAGGTCAGATTGTCAAGCATGGAGATATCAAGTGTGTACCAAATGAAGGCATGCCAATTTATCGTAGACCATATGAAAAAGGTTGCCTAATCATCGAATTTAAGGTAAACTTTCCTGAAAATGGCTTTCTCTCTCCTGATAAACTGTCTTTGCTGGAAAAACTCCAGAGAGGAAGGAAGTGGAAGAGACTGATGAGGTGGATCAAATAGAACTGGTGGACTTTGATCCAAATCAGGAGAGACGGTGCCATTACAATGGAGAAGCACATGAGGATGATGAACATCACCCCAGAGGTGGTGTTCAGTGTCAGACCTCTTAATGAGCCAGTGAATAACACTCACTGCTGGCATTTTATGTGCAGTAGTGAATGAGTAAGGACTGTAATCATAATATGCTCACTACTTGCTCTTGTTTTTAATATTCAACTATAGTAGTGTTTTAAAAAGTTAAATGAACAATACATGCAAATATAAAAGCTCTGACTTTGCCCTGTATGTATGATGACCTTAGTGTGCAAAATGCAATTTAATACCTGTAAAAACTGCTTTACAAAGAAGTTCCCCAGCATTTCTAGGTCAAATCTTGTAATTGATTTCAGCTATGTACGTGGACAAGCTTAGATTGAAATGCTAGGTATATGTATTGGCTTCAGTGTAAGACCCTTCATTGTTAAGCTATGACAGTAAAACTGTATTTAACTGGCAGTGAGGGAAAAAAAATTGTAGAGAAGTGCTGTTCTGTATAGTTCTTTGTATTAAGCGGGATTCGTTGTAATGCCTCTGCATTTATTCTATTGCCTCAACTGTTACTTGAAGATGGTGTGATATATAATTTATCCTGTGGTATCAGTGATTAAAATGATACCTTTCTGTAGGAGGGGTTTATCATAATATGCTGCTTCTTGAAGGCTTGCACTTCCAGAATTGTTTCCTTCTGCTGTGCCATCCATATATATATATGTCCATATATATCTTGACCAGTCCTGGTTATTTACCGCCCCACACCCCCCTTGTCTGTGGACCATGATAAGCCTGAGTAGTGACTTCAGAGCTGGATAACGTAGAAATTAAAGTGAAAAGACCTTTATGTGGAGAAGTAATTTGCATGCGTAATATAGGAAGGTGTTCTTTAGGTATGTTACAGGATTACTTTAAACCATTTGGCTTACGCTCCAAAGTAGCTAATGTCGGTGGTATAGCAAATTATGATGAATAGCTTTAATTGTATGTTTAAAAGTCTTATCATATGTTCACATGGTTAAATCTGGGTATCAGGATTTAAGCAATTCTTGAAATGTATTGTCTTCTTAATATACTAATTACAAAGCATCTCGAAAAAAAAGAATTTTGGTTTACATAGTGAATTTGAAAATCTATTAGTAAACACACAAAAAAATCAAACATATTGACTGGGAGCATCATCTGTGCATGAATATTCAAAAGCAAACTCTCTTGATTGGACTTGTTATGTATTCGGCATTTCTGGGTGATTCCAAGATCAAACTGTTTTACACAGAAAGAACCGCCCTGGAGGACGCCTAGATGATACTCATTTATTAAATCATTTGGTCATCCAGTCATTCATTTATTTGTTGGAATTCAGCATGTTCCTCTCTATTTACAAGGTCATTTTTTTTGGCAAGGGAAGTAGCTCAAGTTGACCCACATTTTCCCTTCCTTTAAACCATTGGCTTGGGATTTTTCTTCATATAGAATCTAATCGGCCTACTTCTCTCCTTGCTTCAGAAAGGCTCTTGCAGGAAGGAAAATGAGTCTTCCCATCGTTACATAAATTCTCAGGGGGCTTCCCTTTATAAGTTTATGACAGCCAGGAGTTGAGCCTGGAGCTCTGAGAGAAACAGCCGCACACTGATTTATGATGGCAGCTGCTGCTAAATCTCACCCCTCTTTCCTCCTTACAGACCCATGTTACCTTGGGGTTACAAAGCTCTTTTCACTGTTATTCAGGGGAATAATAATAAAATGCCAGGTTGCGAGTATAAACATGATCATTCTGTGCCTATTATTGTAAATCAAATTTTACCTTGCATCAGAAGCACAGAAAACATTTTATACTGTCAGCCACCTCAAGCCCTTGTAGCAGTCTGTCTTTATATAACCCTGGGATGACCTGACCTGAGTTATTGTTTGGGTTGCACTGGCCAGGGAAGCTGGTCACGCAGGTAATCTGGCTATTTCTCCTTATAGACCCAGCTGGCCACTTTCCTTGAGCCAAGTATTGACTT
Source organism: Cacajao melanocephalus (assembly GCA_963573385.1). NCBI lineage: Eukaryota > Metazoa > Chordata > Mammalia > Primates > Pitheciidae > Cacajao > Cacajao melanocephalus. The sequence continues at coordinate 466 of CAUYLG010072346.1, read as the reverse complement.
GGTCTAAGCATAGCAATGGGGTTAATGACATGGGACCAGAGCACCAATTGCTCTGGGTTCAAGGATGCTTTGTAATTTACCATCTGTGTGACAATGGCAAGTCAGTTAACTTATCTGTGATCAGTTTCCTTAGTTTTACAATAGGTATGATGATGATGATGATGATGATGGTGCTGTGTTATAGGGTTGATGTTGGGTTTATCTTAGTTAACGTACTGCACTTAAAGTAGGGCCTGGGACATAAGCAGCTCTTTAGGTGTTAGTTATAACTGTGCGTCTGGTGTCTAGGGGCTTCCAATTTTTTAGGATGAAGCCTCTTTTTTTTTTTTTTTTTTTTTTTTTTTTTTTTTAAAAATTGTACCTATGCCAAGAGGGTGTGGTGAAATTTTTGGTTATGGGCGACCTGCAACCTATGCCACCGGGGTTAAGGCGTTTGTCATGCCAAAGCCACCGTAGTAGAGAGTAT
>CAUYLG010072345.1:0-19482 GCA_963573385.1 Cacajao melanocephalus | reverse complement strand
GTGCAGAGCTCTGTGTGACGTGTGTCTGCTGTGAAGTGTGCAGAGCTCTGTGTGACGTGTGTCTGCTGTGAAGTGTGCAGAGCTCTGTGTGTGATGTGTGTCTCTTTTGATGCTGTGAAGTGTGCAGAGCTCTGTGTGTGAAGTGTGTCTACTGTGAAGTGTGCACAGCTCTGTGTGTGATGTGTGCTGTGAAGTGTGCAGAGCTCTGTGTGACGTGTGTCTGCTGTGAAGTGTGCAGAGCTCTGCGTGTGACGTGTGTCTCCTTTGATGCTGTGAAGTGTGCAGAGCTCTGTGTGACGTGTGTCTCCTGTGAAGTGTGCAGAGCTCTGTGTGTGATGTGTGTCTCCTTTGATGCTGTGAAGTGTGCAGAGCTCTGCGTGTGACGTGTGTCTCCTGTGAAGTGTGCACAGCTCTGCGTGACGTGTGTCTGCTGTGAAGTGTTCAGAGCTCTGCGTGTGACGTGTGTCTCCTTTGATGCTGTGAAGTGTGCAGAGCTCTGTGTGTGATGTGTGTCTCCTTTGATGCTGTGAAGTGTGCCGTGCTCTGTGTGTGATATATAGTTTCCCTGTGCCAGTCCTGGGGACATGTCATGTCGGGTGCAGGAAAAGGCAACACCAGGAAAAAGAAAATCCAGATCATTCTAATTGAAAAGGAGATGCAGCCCGTCAAAGCATTTTCCAGTGAACATGCGACTGTGCTGCAGCCCCGACCTCCACCGTGGCCCCTCGTCCTCCACCGTGGCCCCTCGTCCTCCACCGTGGCCCCTCGTCCTCCGCCGTGGCCCCTCGTCCTCCACCGTGGCCCCTCGTCCTCCGCCGTGGCCCCTCGTCCTCCGCCGTGGCCCCTCGTCCTCCACCGTGGCCCCTCGTCCTCAGCCGTGGCCCCTCGTCCTCCGCCGTGGCCCCTGTCCTTAGCGTCCAAATTCAAATGCTCCCATGTGCCTTTTCTTTTTAGATGGAGTCTCATTCTGTGTCACCAGGCTGGAGTGCAGTGGCGCGATCTCGGCTCACAGCAACCTCCACCTCCGGGTTCAAGCAATTCTCCTGCCTCAGCCTCCTGAGTAGGTGGGATTATGGGCGTGTGCCAACACGCCTGGCTAATTATTTCTGTATTTTTAGTAGAGATGGAGTTTCACTGTGTTAGCCAGGATGGTCTTGATCTCCTGACCTCGTGATCTGCCCACTGTGGCCTTCCACAGTGCTGGGGTGATTTTTAAACATTTCTCTCTGTTGTGCTAGTCATCATCATTTCAGTTATTTTAAATGACTGGTTAAAATGTTAACTGAAAGAAGGTTTAGTACCATGTGTCTGTTTTACAAAGCCAATAGAGCAATTCATCCTTTAAAAAAACCTGTAACATATCAAAATACTGAGAAACTGTTAATTCTGAGTGGTAGGCATTTGAACAGTTGTTTCTTTTGCATTTTTGTGTGTTGTTTAAAATAGAACACTACGGATCCATGGGCCTCTTCAGTGGTCCAGAGGCGAGTGTCTTTCCCTCCCCACACCCATCCTCATGGCTGAGGGTCTCGGGGCCTCGGGAAGTCTGGGAGCTTCCCTGGCCCTACACAGCATCCACCCTGGGGACATGGGTTGTCACCTCCGAGGCTGCCTGACCCCAGCCCCGGGCCCTGAGCCCTGTCGGGAGAGGGGTCTGCTTGGCTGTGACACCAGCCATGTGTGCAGCCCCCTCCGCCACCCCCGCCTGCAGGACCCAAGTCTGCAGCTAAAAGACTGCACAGGAGAAGCCAGTGTCATGCACTTGTCCCCTCTCCGCTCCCCTCTCCTCTCATCAGACCCTTTTCCTGGCTGGTGGATAGGAGGCGGCCTGGTTGTGGGGTGAGGTGGGCATCGTGAAGTTTGTCCTGGAGCCCTTGGCAGGTCCGACGCCCTGTCGCCTGCCCTCAGCCCCTCAGGCTCGGTAGGTGCTGAACCTCGGCAGCACCCAGGGAGAGGAGGGAGGGCACCTGGGCTCGGCTCGCCCACCACACGCAAGGCACGGTGGGCGTGCCAGAAACTGCGATGGAGGGAAGGTCCTCCCGTCCCACCAGTGTGAGCCCACAAGCATCACTCACTCGCCTTCTGACGGATCTCCCACATCCATCTGGGACGGCTTCTCTTCTTTCTTGGCATCGGTGACCACCTGTGGGGAGTGGAGACGTTTAAGGGATGGGCGCGTTAGCCACAGGGACTGAGGCGCAGCCTGTGGACCTGCTGGAGGGTCAGGCCAGAGCACAGAGGCTGCCCAGGCCGGATGACCTCCCATCAGGCAGAGCTCTGTTGACCACACATTTCCAGTCAGGGGCACCTGACCAAGGAACTGAACCCTTGATGTGGGCCTGGCTCCCAGACTACAGCCCAGGCCTGGCCTGTCAGCCCAAGTATGCCACTGGCTGGCCCCCCTTGAGTCCTTAGCACTTAAGTGCCCCATGAATGGCCTTGTGGGGGCTTAATAACTGGCTCTCTCTGCCTTGTGGCATGCTCTGGGGGCAAAAGGGAGAGAAGGTACAGTCTGGAAAACAAATGACCCCCAGGAAGAAGCTTAAACTTGCCAAGAAAGAACTTCAAGAAACTCCCAAAACGATGGCTGTTCAGTACAGCAAAGAACTGGAGGAACACAGCCCAGATACCTGTGTTGGAAGGGTCCAGATAGGCCATTACGCCAGCCTCTTCTTTTTACAGATAAGGATGAGGATCATCGTGGTGATGATGCTGATGCTGATGGTGATGATGGCAATGATGATGATGATAGTGATTCTAATGGTGGTGATGATGGTAAAAGTGATGGTGATAATGACGGTGATGTGATCATGATGGTGACAATGTTGATTATGGTGATGGTGGTGGTGATGGTGATGGTGATGGTGGTGGTGATGATGATGGTGGTGATGGTGGTGATGACGGTGATGACAATGCTGGTGAAGGGAATGATGGTAGTGATGTGATAATGATGGTGATAACAGTGGTGATGATATTGGTGAAGGTGAAGATGGTGATGGTGGTGATGATGGTGATGGTGGTGCTTGTAATGGTGGTGATGGTGATGGTGGTGATGGTGATGGTGATGGTGGTGATGATGGTGGTGATGACGGTGATGACAATGCTGGTGAAGGGAATGATGGTAGTGATGTGATAATGATGGTGATAACAGTGGTGATGATGATGATGTCGGTGAAGGTGAAGATGGTGATGGTGGTGATGATGGTGATAGTGGTGATGATGGTGATGGTGGTGATGGTGATGGTGATGGTGGTGATGGTGATGATAATGATGGTGGTGATGATGGTGGTGATGGTGATGGTGATGGTGATGATGGTGGTGATGGTGATGACGATGCTGGTGATGGGAATATGATGCTGGTGATGTGATAATGATGGTGATGATGATAACAATGGTGATGATAATGGTGATGTCATGATGATGGTGACGGTGGTGATGGTGATAATGATGTTTATAGGGATGGTGGTGATGATGATGGTGATGATTGGTGATGATTGTGACATGATAATGAGGTGTTGGTGGTGATGATAGCCGTGGTGGTCATGGTGATTATACCCTCTACTGAAGCTTTCCTGGGTATGAGGCACTGCTCTGAGAACTTTCCCAAACAACCCTGGGATGCGGATACTAATATTTTATTTTATAGAGGAGACAACTGAGGCACGGGGAAGTATGATGAGCTATTTGAGCATTTACTGACAGAGCCACACATCTACCAAGGCCCAGTTTCTGAACTTCCAGACCTGGGCCCCTTTCCCCACCCCAACACGATTCCACAACAGGTTCTAAGGACCCACAGGCACCCTGTAGGTTAACCCAGGGCCCAGAGTCTCTGATAGTGCTGAAGTGTGAGTGAGTTGGAGTGTGGGAGGGTAAGGAAGAGGCAAGGGTGTCCTCAAGCCACTCAAGACCAATCCTCAGCGTCATGGAGCTCTCCTGGAGCTGCTGGCCCAGGTCTCTGCCTCCCCCTCCAATATATGCCCATGTGGGGCAAGCTCCCAGAGAAGCCTCCCAGGCCCTGCCAGGCAGCACGGGCCCTTTCCTCGTGACTTTGGCCCTGCTTGTCCAGGGGTTTTCATCTTTACCTCCTCAGCGTAGTCTCCCAGATCAATCTCCACAAACACAGATGGTTTCTGCGAATGGAAACCAGAGAGGTGTGGATGGCAGGCTTGGGTGCACTGGGGAGAAATGTCGATTCCCTGGAAGGAGCAGTGGCTCCCGGCCCTTGGGGCAGCCAGGGCGGACCCTGGTAATGACCATCAGGACCCCAGATCCTCGCAATGCTGAACAGGGGCTCCTGGGGTGCTGGGCAGAGCTGATGGCAGTGTGACTGTGAGGTGTCCATGGCAGGCTCTGGCAGTAGAGCTGGAGGAGGGATATGGCTTTCCCACCCCTCCCCGCCCACCCCCCATCAGGGCCCTGTGACCCCAGAGGGTCTCCTCCACCCTCACCCTCTGAGAACTGGGGCCTCCAGGAGATGGGGCAGTTCCCAGAGCTAGGGGTCCTGGCCACTCCACCGCAGCCCTGCTCAAGAGGGCAGCACGCCTGTCCCACAGCCTGCCTGTGGGCCCCACTCCGCATGGAGGACCTGGATGTGAACGGCTTCAGTGCCTCAGGCTTTTGCTGCCCAAGGCCTCTGACTGGGCGCCTGGGCCAGCCCAGAATATGTTTCCAATGGGAGCACTTGAGTCAACTCTGAGGACAGTGTCTGGGGGAGGGTAAGGGACTTCCCAAGAGCCTGGAGTGAAACAGGCCCGCCTGGCAAGCGGCATGTCCAGCTGTGTCCCTGTGCCCGCCACATGGCTGAGAGGAAGAACAGACGCCACCTTCCTTCACGCAGTGCCACGTGAGAACCCCCGTGTGACGCGTCTCTGGCCAACACATCGGACCTGGGGCTCTGGGGTTTTTCTGGGCCAGGGTTGAGCTGAGGGCACCTCCTCTCAGGGCCTCGCACACCTTTAGTGACTGCACATTTGGCAAGCTGGGGTCAGGCTCCCTGGGGTGGGGCAAAGAGGCTCAGAGCTTGGCCGCAAGCCTCTCTGGGGTAGCGGGACCCCAGCCAGCTTCACAGCCTGGCGCTGCTGAGACGACCCCCAGGCCACCATCCCGGGCAGGTCCAGGCTCCGGCAGGACTCCCACCTGACAGGCCTCCCATCTTACTTTCGTTACTAAAGGGAAAAGCTCTTGCCTGTTTTTCCTGGAGGTCATTTAGCTTTATGGACCCTGCCTCCTGTTCCTGTAAAGACCAAAGAGGTAAGTGAAGGCCGGGCTCCCAGGCGGGAGGACAGAAATGCACCACTCCTCGGGCCGACCTGGGCCTCCTGCGTGCTGGCCTCCGAGCCGCTCTTCTCCGTCTCCTGGTCCCGCTTTCCACTCTCATGACCCAGCTTCCCCAGGGCACCGAAAGAGCTTTCCTTCTTGTCTTGTGCTAGGTCTGCCCGACTGCAGGAGGTGGAGGGAGAATGGCAGACAGCTGAAGACGCTCCGGGTCTCCTCTGGGTCTGTCTACCTGGGCTTGAGGCTGATACCCCAGGGGCTGTCGGCGCCTGTGAGGGGCCCTGACCTGGCCCGGAGGTCTGGCTCAGAAGGGCCCCCCAGCCTGGCCCTCCTGGCTCCCTCTGCTGACCCATCTTGGCTGGAAAACTTACCCTGCACCACCGGGGGGTCCGTGGCTGGCCCTGCTGTTACTCACACCCACCTGGTGACCCTTCTGTGGTCCGCTGTGGTATGTGGCCCGGGGCAAGAGTAAAGTAGCAGGCAGTGAGGACAGGGGCTCCTCCACCATCTGCAACAGTGACTTGGCCAAGGGTGTTGACACTTTGAGCTGTGCCACCTGAAGGAGTGTGGCCTTCCCAGCTCAAGTGCCCTCACCAAGGCCTTCAGCTTCCCTGGGCCCCACAGGGTGGGAGGTTCCCACGCCTTGCATGTCCTCTCTGACGCATGAGCCCCTCACTCTCACCAACTGATTGTACCTCTGGCCACTCTGGCGGCCAGACACCGTCCCTGGTCTCCACTCGGTGGGAGCCATTTGCAAAGAAGGGGCACTTGGCCCATGCCTTGTCCATGGTGCTGGCAGATCGACTGTTAGATCTGAGACAAATTCTTGAGGAACGTAATGACTTTTAAGTCCCCTTTGATGGCAGGAGGGTGAGTGGGTGGGAGGACCAGAGCTGAGGTGGAACGTCCAGCTGAGGTGCAGGGAGGCAAGAGCTCATGCTGCGAACTGCGGACGTGCCGTCCAGGGCCCGTGCCCCTCTCCCTAAAGGGTCACTCGAGTTGTTTATATCTAGGGTGGGCCCAGCAGTCCACTAGTGAGACGACGCCTCCTTCACCAGAGGGCCACGGGGTGTCTACTGAGAGGGGTGCAGCCATGACTCTCAGGCCAGGGCCTCCCAAGTCCTGAGGACCCCCTCCCCCAGCCAAGGTGGGCCCTGTTCCCACATGGAATTGCTCTCAAAGTAAGGAGGATCTCCCAGCCCTCCCATCCAGGCCCTGGGTGGGGTCTTCTCGGGACCCAGGGCTCCCTTGGGCCCCTTGTAAGTGTCCACCTGATGCCCAGGTGCCCCCATGCCCACTCTGTGTCTGCCTCACTTTTCCCAGCTCTACCTTCACCCAGGCCAGCGCCGGACCAGCCGCTTACCAGCTGGCATCTTCTGCGTTACTGCTTGGGTCTTTCCCCTGATCTTCAGACTCTGGGGAGGAAGGACAGAGCCTGTCAGCACCGTTAGCACAGTCGCACCACAGCTCCAGAGACTGGGGTCTGCCCCGAGCCACCCACAGCTGCCCATGGCAGAGCTCAGCCCTCAGCCACAGGTACAGCTAACCTGAGTTCCTCCCCCACCCGTGCCCACGCCCAGCCCCTCCTGTACTGGCCATCGGCACTTTCCACAGCCTGGTGCCGGGTCTTGAACCTGGCCTCCAGCTTCTCCCTCCAGGACTCAGATGAGGCATGGCCAGCTGCCTCACAGTAAACGCATGAGGCTCCGGGACCTCTTGAAATTCCTCTGTCCCAGCACAGGTGGCTGCAGGTCGCTGAGCAGGAGGATGGGAGAAGCCCCCAAGACCTGCCCCTGCTGGTTACCACCCCCACCAGGCTTCTTCTCATGGACAGGTAGGACTTGAAACCCCACTTGGCTTGTCCAGGAAAATCCACCCATCCTCAATGCCTCTGGGCTGCCCCAAGGTGTGTCGCCAGCATGTCTGTAGGAGGTTTTCTTCATGACCCTCATGACCCAGCTTCCCAAAGGCGCAGAAGGAATTTTCCCTCTTCTCTTGTGCTAGACTTTCTGTCTTACAAGGATCTTGGTGAGAGACGACGGGGGCCCGGGAACATCAATGCGGGTGAGCCGCGTCCCAGCGCTCCCGGCAGGAACCAGGCCCGGCTGTTGGCCGCTGGCCTGCACCCAGCACCCGCTGCTCCCGGCGCGCTCCGTCCCAGTGAATCACTGCATTCTCTGCTCCCAGGAGCTTGCAAACTATCACAGCCTTGTGAGGAAGCCACGTGCCAGGGGATTCTCCAAACCCTGGGTCCTCGGGGAGCCTCAGAGCGAGCAGATTCCAGACCCACGGGGCCGCTGCTGTGTCGGAGGCAGGAATGGTAGTGGAGACTCCGGCTTCCCACAACACCCGTTCGGCCAGGTATTCAAATGCCACAGGGACAATTCCAAAGCTTTAAATGAGGCTTGCGATGGAAGAGACCAGGCCAGGAGCCTCGAAGCACCCTTGCCAGGAAGAACTTCCTCCCAGAGCTCGGTTGAGTCACTCAGCTCAGGCCACAGGCCCGAGGGGCGGCTGGGGAGTGGGGCTCTTCCCAGGAAGTGAGGCCAGCAGCCGACCACGAGGGGCTGCCCCGACAGAGAAGCAATGAGTGAGGTCCAGAGGCGGAGCGTGGAGCCTCTGCGGGATCAGCAGGTGTCCAGGGTGTGTGTGGGCTCAAGGCGGGGCTGCAGTGGGTCTGGAACCCAGTGGATTCTCGCTCTGCTCTCGCCATCCTCTCCGATGCCCTCCGTGAGCACCGGTCTCCTATGCTCCACGGGGCCCAAGCCCAGACAATCCCTCTGCCCCCCTACCCCGGTCCCCCCGCGAAGTCGGCCACCCCTCCTCTCCCGAATCTCTGAGGCCTCCCTGTGATGTGGACACAGCGTCTCACCCATCCAGGCACCTGTGGGTGCAGGTGGCACTGGCCATGTCACTGAGCTCACCAAGTCTGTGAGGGGTGAGGAGCTGAGTCCCTGCAGCAGTCAGTCCTGGGCAAGGCCCTGTCTGATTCTACCAGCAATGCCTGGCCATTTCCTTGGGTCATAGGGCTGGAAATGCCTCCTGCTCTTCTCAGGCAGAGTCTCAACTGCCTGGGGGCAACCACCAAGCTCCCGGGAGGATGCATTCCTGGACCAGGGTCTTGGACCCTGAGGGTGCTGGTGCCTGGCAGAGGCCGTGGTCTCGGACGCTGAGGGGGCTGGTGCCTGGCGGAGGCTGTGGTCTCGGACGCTGAGGGGGCTGGTGCCTGGCGGAGGCCGTGGTCTCGGACGCTGAGGGGACTGGTGCCTGGGGGAGGCTGGGCAGGCTGGTCTGGGACGTCTTTGCCGGCCGGACAGGACAAGCAGCCTGACCTCCCTGCCAACAATGTGACCCCTTCCATCGTTCGGTTTTGGGCAGATCCCGCAGGTGTTGGGGAAGGGTCAGCAAGAATGGAGCTCGGTCCCTCCCTCCATCTGACCCTGACCTCTAAATCCATGCTGTGGTGGCACCGGGCAGGATGCTTCGAGACCTGCTCCTGTCCCGACTTAAATTCCCGCTAAGCAGCCCTGTCGTGACTTCTTTTGAGAAGTTTGCTTGCCTTGAGGGAACTCTGCGGAGAGGAGATGGGGTGCAGCCTCCTAACTGCTCATGCCCCTCAAAACAGCACATCTTTGGATTTTTAAACTCAGAGAAGAACATGTATTTTTATATCATTACCTCTGAAAACTGTCCCTAGGGCTTGAGCAGACAAACCCCGAACCCCACGGGGCTGTTTCACTTCCGAGGCCCCGCGGACACCCTTGCGAAGGGGAGGCAGAGTCGCCGAGGCCGCAGGAGGTGAGGGGCACGCCAGCTTGCACCTGGGGGCCAGCCCCTCAGCCCCGTGCTCTGGGCCGGTGTTCGAGGTCTGAGGGGCGACGCTAGCACCCTCCCCAGGCCCACATCCCTGCCAAACACGGTCCATGCAGGCTCCTCGCTGGTGGGGGAGGCCCAAGGCTCCCTGCAGGGACCCAGGCCCTCGCCAGGGCCTCCTTGCAAACGGGGGCCTGGCCACGGCCCTCTCTCCAGGCGTCGGCCGGCTCCAGAGGCCCATGAGAGTCCTGGACCCGCCCTCCTCTTACCCCTCCCACCCTTGGCCGTGCCCGGCTGCAGCCCCACAGCTCCCCCCGGGCCAGCAGTGCGAGGCCTTCCCTGCAGCCCTGGGTGGGTGACAGGTGTGGAGCTGGAATGGCCCCCGCTTTCAGCCTTAGTGTTCTGAGCACAGGGCAGTGGGAGGCAGAAGGCCCGGCCCGGTCCCTGAATCTCAGGCCCCAAATCACTGACCAAGGGGAAGTCAGGCCGGGAACTGTGCCAGCCAACCCTGCCTCCCATCCTCGTCCTAAATCAGAGCTGCCGAGATAAATGGCCACAGGCCTCCCTCATCATTCGCCCGTGAGGAAACTCCCTGTGGACTTCAAGAGCTCTACCCTAAAGCAGTTCTGTGGAATTTCACGCTGACAACACACACCGACTGCTGACCTTCACAGTGCAGGACAGGCCAGAGCGCAGGGTGCTGCCTCTGCTCACTTGAGGCAAGTGTACCTGGCGGCTCCCTCCGGCTATTTATGAAAAATGCAGCCACTGAGCTGGACTAGGGCACACGTGACTCAGCCCCCTCACGTGCAAACTGTGTGTTCAGCGAAGGGCTGACCAGAGACCCGAAACAATGCCCCCACCTAGACACACACCATCCCCCTAAAATGTATGTCACCAGGCCGTGCCCCGCTCAGGCACGAGTGGCCAGGAGCTCCTGAGGCTGTCCCAGCGTGGCCCTCGTCTTGGGAAGTGGACTTTCTAAGTAGGCTGGGCCTTGACGCAGGTACTTTGGGTTCAGTGCCTGGTGGTGCGGCCATGCTGTCCACGCGCTCCCCACGGCCCCTACCCGGCTCCTTGTGTGGCTTCCTAGGGCGGCTGGGAGGGTCCCCCTTTGGCTGCAGGACCCCCAGACTCCTGCTCCGCTGAGGTTCAGTGGCCTCGCCGGCTGACTTGAGGTGCCCAAGGGCCGATCCCAAGGGCAGGGCCCCAGGGCCAGGCCGGGGTCTCCTGTGTGCGGCTCCCGAGTCCTCCATCCTCCAGCCCGGCCTCAGCCCCAGCGCACGGCTGCAGCCCCACCCCCTGCTGAAACACGGTGCGCTGTTGCCATGGAGCTGCTGTGACATCACTGCAAGGTCGCAGGTCAAAGGTCGCTCATCCCTGAACAGCACAGCACGGCCTTCCCCGCCAGCCGGGGCCGGGGCGCGTTCTGCGTCTTCCCTTCTCCTTTCCCGCGGGCCGGGGCTGGGGCGGGTTTTATGTTTTCAGGTCTCCGGTCTCTCCACCAGGGAGGGCAGGGAACTGGCACCAGGCCTCACCATGGCTCCCCCAGGACAGACGCTGGTCTCCTTCTGTGACAGGATATTTGAGTCTCTCCCTATCAAGGACAAAGGGGACACAGATGAACTCAGGAAGACAAAGGCAGCCCCGGCAGGCACTAGTGGGGTGCAAACACTGCCTGTCCACCCCCTCCGCACCCACGCAGCACCAGGACAAAACCCTGCTGTGGCCAGGGCTCTGGGCCTTTCCAAGCAGGGGGGTGTGACCTGCACCAGCCGGTGGGGGTTTGCCGGAACTCCCGGGCAGGCGGTGTGAACGCAGGAGCGCTTCCCTCTGGTGCTGGAGCTACAAGTCCAGGGTCAACGTGTCTCTCAGGGCTGGTTCTCTGAGGCCTCTCTCTTTGGTGCAAAGATGGCATCTTCCCTGCGTCTTTGTGGTCATCCTGTGTGCCGTGTCCTCATCTCCTTTCTAATAAGGACGCCGGTCACACTGGGCCAGGCCCACTCTCGTAGCCTCGCTTTACCGTGACGATTTCTACAGCTCTACGCCCAAGGGCAGCCACACCCTGAGGTCCTGAGGGTCACGGGGTCGCGGCTTCAACATGGGGATTTGTGGGGACAGAGTTCGGCCAGTACTGAGTGAAACAGAAAATTCCGACGGCCACCCCAGCACACCGTCTCCTCCAGCCTCTAGACCACGGTGGGTGGGGAGGCAACATTTTTACCTCCTGGGGTTTTTTTGGTTGCGCCCAAGAATTAAAATTGGCAGACGAGTGGGGGGAAGGCATACAAGTCTATGTGGCCGGGAGCCTCACAGAGCACAGGCCCTGAGACAGCCTTTCCTTCCCGAAACAGGAGGTAACACCCCACAGGAGAGATGCTCTCCGGAGCCAGAAGAAAGCCGCATTCTTATCCTTATGGACGGAAGGAAAAGGGAGGTGGGGAGGTGCTTTCCCAACTTCTGTTTCAGCTCAAAACAGCCCTTAGGTCAGCGTGGCTTATTTGGGCAACCCCTTCTGGCCCTTCACGGGCACATTGCAAGCCTGCGCCCTGCACTGACCTGCTGCCTGCACCGGGCACGCCTCAGCATCACAGGGAAGCAGGTGTGACCCCCAGGCTGCAGGCTCCCCTCCTTCCAGTCTCTTCCTTTGAAGGAGCCCACAGCCTCTCAGCGCCCAGGAGGCCTCAGCTCTTTGAGCAAGTGGCCGGTGCAGGGTGGGAGCCTGGTCTCTCACCGCCCTGGCACGCCTTGGCCTCCTGGGGCAGCTCCTCAGGCGCCTGCTCTGGGTGCTCTGATGTCGGGAGCCCCCCAGATGGTGCCAGGAGGGAAGCAGAAGCTGCTGTCTCTCTTCAAGTGCTGGGTTGTCTGGAGCAAGAAGAGCAAGTGGACACGACTGGGGCCTCCACAAAGCCACCTGCTGTTCCTTGGTGGGTGAATTAGTCCGTTTCACGCTGCTGATAGACACACCCAGGACTGGGTAATTTATAAAGAAAAAGACGTTTGATGGACTCACCCTCCTGGACCCCTCACAGTCCTGGGGGAGGGTGAAAGGGAATCAAGTGAGAGGGCTTCCCCTTCTAAAACCATCGTATCTCGTGAGACTTACTCGCTACCAAGAGAACAGTGTGAAGAAACTGCCCCAGTGATTCAATTACCCCCACTGGGTCTCTCTGACACAATTATGGGAGCTGCCATTCAAGATGAGATTTGGTGGGGACACAGCCAAACCGCATCAGTGGGAGACTTAGACGGGCTTCCGGCCCCCACAGACCCCCACCTCCCGCAGCCCCACGGTATCCTCCTGGTTGTTCTGAGAGGGGCTTTCCACGTTCCCTGGGGCCTCATCCTCCTAGACCTTCTACTTCCTCTTGGAGGGGCTGACCTTGACCCTCCTGGGCTGACCTTGACCCTCCTGGGCTGACCCCAGCACAGCTGTGCCCAGAGTGTGAACTGAGCCCCCAGCTCCTGGCACTGCCTGAAGCCCTGCCAGGGAAGCGCACCTCCAGGAAGACTGGCCGGCCTCCCAGGCAGGGTGCCCCCACCTGCAGGCGTGCATCCACCACTCACAGCCACGCCCAGACTGGCAGACAGGGCAGCACCGTCCCTGTCTGACCCTCACCTCCACAGAGGAGGCCGGCCAGGCAGCACCAAGCCTCCCCCTTCCCTGGAAGAAAGGCCCCGCTCCGTGTCCCCAAAGGCATACCTCTGAATTTTTCTCATACCAGAGCTTGTGACTCACAATAGGATTGCCAAAAAAGTAATTCAAATGGAGAAGGGAAAGGAATAAAGAAATAAGGAAATGCATCCCTAGCCATGAGGTCTTTACCCAGAGGCCCCCTTAACCCTCTCCTGCCCCATGAGGGACAGCGGCCACCTGCCTGGAGGGACAGCGGCCACCTGCCTGGAGGGGTGGTCCATTCTCTACTCCCAGGGTCTCCAAGTTGCCTCACCCTCTGTGTTCCTGGAGAAGGCAGCATGTGGGTGGAGTCTCTTCCCAACACTGCCTGAGGGGACGCCATCTCCAGCCGCACCCCTGGCCCTCAGCAGTGTGGGACCCACAAGTTTCCTGAGGGCATCATGGGGCCAGACTCTCACCTGAGGCACCACAGGTGAGTGGCACTGTCAGAGCAGCACTGCCCATCACCAGAGGCGTCACCTATCATCAGGGTGATGCCACCTGCCAGAGCAGTGCCAACCGTCACCAGAGATATCACCTATCAGCGATGTCACCTGTCACCAGCCATGTCACCTGTCATCAGGGTGGTGCCACCTGCCAGAGCAGTGCCGCCCACCAGAGGCATCACCTGTCATGAGATGTCACCTGTCACCAGCCATGTCACCTGTCATCAGGGCAGTGCCACCTGTCAGCAGTGCCACCCATCACCAGAGGTGTCACCTGTCACCAGACATCACCTGTCAGGGTGATGCCACCTGCCAGAGCAGTGCCACCAGTCACCAGAGATGTCACCTGTCACCAGCGATGTCACCTGTCAGGGTGATGCCACCTGCCAGAGCAGCGCTGCCCACCAGAGGCATCACCTGTCATGAGATGTCACCTGTCACCGGCCATGTCACCTGTCATCAGGGCAGTGCCACCTGTCAGCAGTGCCACCCATCAGAGGTGTCACCTGTCACCAGACATCACCTGTCAGAGCAGTGCCACCAGTCACCAGAGACGTCACCTGTCACCAGCGATGTCACTTGTCAGGGTGATGCCACCTGCCAGAGCAGCGCCGCCTATCGCCAGAGATGTTACCTGTCACCAGTGATGTCACCTGTCATCAGAGTGGTGCCACCTGCCAGAGCAGCACTGCCCATCACCAGAGATGTCATCTGTCACCAGCGATGTCACTTGGCATCAGCAATGTCGTTCTGCTCCCCAGACACCACCCTCCTCCCCGTACCCCCCAACACCCCCAATACCCACATGAGCAATTCCTAGTAGGCACCACTGGAAAACCAAGCCAGTCCTCAGAAAGAATAAAACATCTGTTTTAATCGTCCAGTAAAATACATTTCAAATCATTAGTATTTTATAAACAGACATTAAGTTATAAATCCATGTTAAAAATTGCAGCTCAGTGCAGCCCCAACAGCTGTGTGTCCAAAAGTCAATTTTTGTAACATTTTCCTCCACTATTTTTGTGACAACAAATAAAGTCTCTATCTGCCATCTAGATTAAGAGTCTGAACTACAGTATTTTCAAACAAGAAGAACCGGGAGAAGGTCCAAGGATACATGGTGCTGTATATGTAAACGGTGCTTCCCACACACCTGCCATCTGCATCCCGGGAGGACGCCCTTCGGGAAAGGCCGCCTCGGCAGTGTGAGGTCTGGAGGGGTCTGCCTGGGCCCCGTTTTTAGGAGGCTCCCCTCCCAATAAAAAAGCAGCCCCAGTACCTGCCCTGCACAGCATCTGGGGGTTCATAACACAGGTGCAATACTGGCCATGGGCCCTGGAGGGACGTCTGCACCCCCGAAGCCCCTGTACCTGAAACTCAGCATTTCTTCCCTTCTCTGATTTTCTGGAGAACCTGCAGCTGCCCTTCCTGAGACAGGCTCCATTCCCTTGCCCCTGTGCTCCGGCAGCCCTCTCTTTAGTGGAGATAGGTTTTGACGTTCAGAGTTACTTTGTATCAAAGAGCTAATTAAAAATGGTCCTTTAAAAACATTAAGAAAAACAGCTCGAAAAATGCACACTTCCAGTTTAAAAATCTTGCCCAAACTTCCACAGGGGGTGGCAAATGTTAATTCTAATGTTGAACCCCATTCAACAGGAAAATAACTTGTGCTTCCACTTGGGCTCAGCAGATACCCAGAGACGCTGCAGCCCACACCATTCCCTCCAAGGGCCTCTGTGGACAGAACCTGGACAGAACCTGGATCCTCCAAGCGCCAAGGGCACCCTCAGATTGGGATTTCTGTGTAGTTCTGCACCTCCCAGCCACAAAACTGATCCTTCAGCCAGTAATAAAACCAACCTCGAAAGTGGAACAGGGAGGCCACCTCCCACGGCCGCCTGGATGGCAGGCACAGCGGGAAAGTGATGCTGTGAACGTCCCAACGTGAAGCCAAAAGCCAAGGTGGGGCCAGGAGGCCACAAGGGCACAGAGCCACAGAGCCGAGCGCCACACGCACCGTGCACACGGGACAGATGTACACATGGCCTAAGATGCATGTCGCAGCCGACTGGGTGGACCGTGGCTCCCCGAGGCCAGCTGCGGTGTGGCCAGGGCACATCCCACGCTTCCCGATCCTTCAGCTGATCCCTGGATCCTCACAAACAAGGAGCAAAGAGCACAAAACCAAACGACCACATGGTCCACAAGGCCGGGCGGGCTTTCTGCAGAGGGTGTGGCAGCAGCGGCGGCAGTTCTGGGAGAGGGAAACCTTGGCCACCTGTCCGTGGCCGGGGTGGCACGGATCACTCTGGTGACTCTGCACTCTTCCTTCTCTTCTCCCTCCCAAAGGCTGCAGCTTTGCATGGGCAGCTCACGGGTACCACTGGGCATGTCCTGCACTTTAAATGGAATGAGTGGAGGTCTCAGACTGCTGCCGGATGTAGTTCTGGAAGCTCTTGTCTCCGATGGGGTGCTCCCTGAAAAGGGGGACAGTAGAGGGAATGAGGCACAGCCCCCACTGCCTGGCGCTCACCCGTGCACTGCGGGATCTTTTCCTATTCCTAAATGTGACACACTTACACTGGAATCCACACAAAAAATACAGAGGAGCCAAAGGAAGCACCCATGGCGAGTCTGGTCTGCGTGCACAGGCAGGTGACACGTGCCGGTACGTGCACGTGTGCACTCCCTGCAGCATGTGTGAAGTGCACATACACACATGGAACATGGAGATGGTATGCTCAGGTGTGCAGAACATGCACTGCAGAGAGGGGGTCCTCACGTGGGGAGCATAAGCTCTGTCCATCTGTGTGCTGGGACACTCAGCAGGCGTGGGCACCTCCTCCCCACATGCACATCCCTTGGACCACGTGTGTGCACCTTCTAACCACGTGTCTGCCTCCCCCGTGTGTGCACCTGCCACATATCTGCCTCCTCCCATGTGTGTACTCCTACCATGTGTGTGCACCTCCATGTCCACCTCCTCCCACGTGTGTGCACCTCCCACGTGTGTGCACCTCCTACGTGTATGCACTTCCTCCCATGTTTTGTCACCTCCTACTATGTGTGCCACGTTTGCACCTTCTATTACAACAAACCACATCATGCTTCACATGTTTTCAACCCACTGGCTTTTGGCCATGATGATGGGCCTAAAGCAACATATTTGGAAGGCAAACGGGGCTCTCTCCCTAGAGTGGTGTCAAGAGGGATCCAGTGCAATGAGATCAGAGGTGAAGTCACAGCACTCGGTATGCTGCAGGCTCAGTCCCCTGAGCAACTCAGTCCATATCAGGGCCACAGGGACATGTCACTCTCCCAGAGCCTCACCACTGCCCTTCCCAGACCAGACCCACAGGGTGGAAGGAAGGAAAGAAGGGTTAAGAAGGAAGGGGGGGAGGGAGAAGGGGGGAAAAGGAGGAGAGAGGAAGGAGGACAGAAGAAAGGAGGGAGGAGGAGGATGGAAGTGAGGAGGAGGTTGCACAGCTACACAGGGCTCTCCAGCTCATCCACCCCTGAACGAGCCTGACTGACCCTGGGTACCCGCTGGCTGGAGAAGAGTGACACAGATACACCTGCTCACTCCAGGCTGGGAGCCAGTCTAGCACTTTACATAGTTTACGTCAATCTTCCAACAACTCATGAGGGTCTCACAATCTTCTGTCCCATGGAGTGAGGGGAGTGGAGCTCAGCTAAGGGGCCACCCAGCCTGTAGCTGGTGACTGGGCTGAATGCACTCTGTACCCTGTACCTGCCTCATGAGACAAGACTGGGTTTTGTCCAGAGCTGGCCCTGCTCCTGGGCACCATGGGTGGCCTGGGGAGATAGCAGAGGGTGTGCAATTCAACCAAGGCAGAGCAAGGCCTGGGCCTAGAGAGACTGCCAAAGCATGTTGAGACCAGCGCAGCAGAGAGGCTGGGAGGCAGCCCGGACGCTGGCCGGAGGCCTGGAGAGCAAAGGTGGCACCTGCTCTGAGGGAGGGAATGGCAGCACCGGGCCACGCCCACTGACCACCGCCGGCCACATCCACTGACCACTGCTGGTCATGTCCCCTGACCGCCGCCAGGTGCCGGCCAGGCGCAGCTGGGACTCTCCTTACCAGGTGGACAGCTGCGTACAGGCGGCCCCACCCAGAGTTCCCTGCAGCCCCACCCCACAGCAACCTCCCACCCCCGACTGGCCGTCCAGGGTAGGCATGGGAGCTGTACTCACTGGCTTCCGTATCTCGTCTTCTTGAACTTGTCCCTCTTATACTGGGCATGCTCCTGCTCCAAAGTCCCGACCCCAGCGATGACCTGCTTCAGTGTCTTGTAGGTCTCCTGGGGGTCGTCAATGACAAATGTCGAGTACTCCTCCTGTTCCGGGCCGTCATACACAGATTTGCTCCCACAGGCCTCTGTGGAGGGCAGAGGGTCAGTGCAGGGCAGGAGCCCAGGGCCTGGCAGCCACCGGCCCCACCTCCACACAGCTGTGTCACGGCAGGTAGGTCCCACCACAGCACAGGTTCTCCCAACGCAAGCTCCTCCAGAAAGCGCTGGCCGCTCACTTGGAAACGCAGACAGACAAGAAACCACTTCCGCAGGCAGGTGAGTTGTGCCCACATGGAGCCCTGGAAAAGCCCACTAGGAGCTGGAAGCTGAGCAACCTCGTCCACCTGAGGGGTCTGCTGCGCCCAGCTCCCAGCCTTGTCTCCAACCAGCCGTTCTCACGGGGGATGTGCACATCCCTGCAGCCCCACCGGCCCGCCCAGACAGAACCAGGAGGGAGTCCACTTGCACCTGGATGCTGGCCTGGGCGGCTCAAGGGCTCTGGGGCAGCCCTGAAGTCAGCCTGGGGGGTGAGCACGATGGACTTTGCCTTACGAAGGGCCAGAATATTGATTAAAAAATGAAACTGGAATAACTAGAAAACATCACAAGAAGGAATCTATAATTCCTCTTTTGACTCTCGGTTTAAAATGGAGGGTTCAGGGAAATGTCGGGCGGCATGTGAGTGCGTGGGTGTCAGCACAGCACCTGCTACACTTTTATGAAATGGCCTCATGATCAAGAAGCAAAGTTGTAGAGTAGAAAATGCATCAGCTGATGGGTGTCTGCTGACTGAGCATCCATGGTCCCCAAGGACAGATCCATGTGCTTGTCCAAGCATGAGCCGGGAGACATGGCATCCCTACAGCTGGGACACCAGGCCAAGGGGAGGATGGCCTGAGGCACAGCCACCATAGCAGACGCCACTGCTGTGCAGCCCTGGGCCCCGAGACACAGGACCCCAGCACTGAGCCGCACTCTGAAGTTAACTAGGAGGCCGTGGCCTGTGAAGACTGGCCCTTTAGCTGACCAAAGCATAACAAGGTGACGGTGAAAAGACAGCATTTACGTAGCAGCTGCGCGTGAGCCCCTGTGACAAAGCTCTGTGTAAGCCACTCCAATCTTCCCCAAAACTCTACCGAAGGGGATATGCCTGTTCTGTACATAGCAAGTGGCTTGTCAAGGACACATCTTGACCACAGCAACCTGCCGGCCCCTGTGGCAAAGTTCTTTTCACTCCTGCCACCAACTTCCAGGCCATGTGCACAATCACAGTGGCACGGCCCAAGGCCAAGCCGGCCCTCCGCACGGGACCCCACCATGCCCTGCCACGGAGCCTCACCTGTAGGACTGGGTGCCACTCTATGACAAACTTCAGTATAATATCAAAGAACCACAGTGGGCCCAAGGGAGGCTGGCCAGGGGAGAGGCCACGCCACGTGTGGGATGGGGAGAGGACAGTAACTACCTGTCTCCCACACAGGCGCAGTGGCACAGCACGCCTCAGCCCCACGGGCCACAGACAGGACCTGCTACACTGGATGGCAATAATCCCGTGGGCCAAGTGCCTGGAATTCATGAGAACTCTCCAACAACAAAACTATCTGCCTCGAGGATGTGCTGAGATTCCAGCAGAGGCCTGAACACCACACAGGAGGGACTCAGTGCCCGGAGTGGCGAGGACCCTGGACTGAGGCTTCCAGACATGTTGACGCTGTAAACCCTGGTGGAGGCTACATGGCATCTGCTTCCACCTGTTTATAGCCCATCCACCCGTCACTCACCCACCGGCCCATCCACCCGTCACTCACCCACCGGCCCATCCACCCGTCACTCACCCATCTGTCCATCCACCCGTCACTCACCCACCGGCCCATCCACCCGTCACTCACCCACCGGCCCATCCACCCGTCACTCACCCACCGGCCCATCCACCCGTCACTCACCCACCGGCCCATCCACC